>OZJO01000262.1:0-21319 GCA_900406225.1 Acrobeloides nanus
AAACGTCCGCCTTCGCAGCTGTTCATCAGCTGGGATATGTTTAAGCAATCTTATGCCCCTCAAGATCTCTGACATATTGCATGTAGAAAAAATGATAGCCATTTTTATTTTCTGTGTAATAAAAGGGTTATGATAACAATAAATTTTGGTTATAATTTTGTTAAGTGAAATGATAAATGTACCTGCTGCTGTTGAGTTTATTTTAAATCATGGCACAAAATTTTGCAAAAAATTTTCCCGACTAAAAAAACACTTATCGACATGGCAGAGTTCTCGCTTGCATAAAAAGGGTACACGTTTGAATTCTGCCCTTGCTAAAAATTTTACGACCATCCGATCTGGCAAGTGCAACTTTGGGCTCGCAGGTTTAATGTAATTCATTCAAGATGTTTCATCAGTGACATACACTGGCTTTACCTTCTATATTTGATGTTTTATAATTGTTTCTCCATAAAAAACACTTGAAAAGAAATTTCGAAAAATGTTTTTTTAATCGAAACAACAAAATATCTATTAGCCCTTACGAGATTTTTTATCACTTCAAAATTGACCATATTTTAACCCTCCGACGACTGAGCATAAATTCTAATGCTTAAAAAATTCATAACTTTTTTATTTTGTTGAATTTTTTCATGCGGTCTTTTTTATTAGTGGACACACCCAATAAGGCTTCTTTTCCACTAGCTTTTATAAAAATTCTTCACCAGGGTAAAAAAATATTTTTCTGCGGTTTTACTAAAAACTTAATAACTCTTTTATTTTTAAGAATTTTCCCTCATATCCCAGTATAAAAATGGAGTTGAGACTATGGGCTACAATATACAAAAAACCGCATCAAAATAGACAACGAAATAAAAAAGTTATAACTTTTTGATATTTTCAACAAGCATGTAGTAAAAATTTACAATGTGATGATTTAAAACCAGTTGGCGTAGTTGGATGTGCTGTTCGTTTTGATCCTGATGATGCCGGGTTCGGATTCGGTCGTGTCAAAATTTTTTTTGCTCGATTTTTTGAAAATATTCAAAAATTCATAACTTTTTTATTTCGTTGTCTATTTTGATGCGGTTTTTTGTATGTTGTAGCCCATAGTCTAAACTCCATTTTTATACTGGGATATGAAGGAAAATTCTTAAAAATAAAAAAGTTATTAAGTTTTTAGTAAAAACGCTGAAAAATATTTTTTTACCCTGGTGAAGAATTTTTATAAAAATTAGTGGAAAAGAAGCCTTGTTGGGTGTGTCCACTAATAAAAAAGACCGCATGAAAAAATTCAACAAAATAAAAAAGTTATGAATTTTTTAAGCATTAGAATTTGTGCTCAGTCGTCGGAGCGTTAAAGGACCAGTGCAACAGAAAAATCGATTAGAAATAAGCCTTTCACGTAGAACTGCATTCACTGATTATTTTTTATTTTTACACCACAGAACGTAGACCTCATTTTCATGGAGAAAAATTGCAAAGAAATGAGGTAACTGGGGACAGTGCAAAAAAGAAATTCCCCGGCGAGGGTCGAACCTACCACCTCTGGCGGCAAAAACCAATGGTTTTGCCAATGCGCTACATAGGACATATGATTCAATTGTCTTCAATTTTTCTCCATGAGGTCTACGCCCTATGGTGTATAATAACTTCTACATGCCATCTTACTTCAATTTTTAGTCCCTTATTTTCTTTTTAAAGTTTTAACTGATGTAACCAAAGATTTCGTTTCATCCTATTTCTAATCACTGTGATCGTTCTTTGACATTAATTGCCAATTTTTTATTAGCCCTTTCGTTCAAAACTTATAGATACATGTAAACTCAAGTATTTTCTATACGAAATGTACAAGATATAGCTTCGATAATTCGAGGCCTATAATTTGAGGACAAGTCTATGAGGACTATACACTTAAGAACTCGATTGTTTAGGACGCTATATTTGAGGCTTTTAATCGGGTTTTTAAAAAAATATAAAAAGCAGAAAATATGATCTCTAAATCTTATAGGTCTCAAATTTATCGTCCTAAAAAATCGAGTCCTCAAATGTAGAGTCCTCAAAGTCTTGTCTTCAAATTACGATCCTCAAATATACAGGGTGCGGCAAAAGTTCTTGGACAAAATAATAGACGAAAAAACGGCATTATAAGTAAAATATTTTCAAACAAATCATTTTATTTGAGAGTAAGCAGTCAAAAAAAACAATTTTATTTTAACAAATGCTCTAATAGACCACCTTCTGCCGCGATACAGGCGTCGAGACGTTTCATAAAGCCATCTACCATGGTCGCACACATGTTTCTAATGGAATTTGTAATTATGAAGAAGTATGGTCGCACAAAATAAGAACATAAGTTGAAAATTTTTTAAGCAAAAATGTTCAAAAAGGTTCTAAGCTGCAAGATCAAGCAAAAAAATTGAAAGAAATATTTGCACTTTTCGAGAAAATTTTAGTTGAAACATTTGTCCAAGAACTTTTGCCGCACCCTGTAGCGTCCTAAAAAAATCTTCAAAAGCTTGTCCTCAAATTCCGAGTCACAAATGTTCAGTCTCATCTGTCTTGCCTTCAAAAAAGGTCTTTCTAAAAAAACCTCAAATAAAAAGCCTCAAGCGTAGCTAAGACATTAAAAGTACCTATTATTACTACTAATTTATATTTATGAGCGTATCAATTAGTGTCGGGCTTATAGGCAACTTTTTTTACATAACTAAATTCAATTGCTCTAAAATAATTAACCACATTTACAGATCGTTTCGTCAGAAATGTTTTCTATTTTTTAAAGTACGTGTTGAAACACCCACGTTTTACAGGATGTTTTAGCGAATTAGCGAGATTTAAAAATTCAATACTTTTGATAAAAAAGAGATTTTTTTAATGCGGATTGTTGCAAAATGCTTAGAAACCGTGGGGTTTTCATGCCCATTCAAAGAAATTAAAAAATTGATTTTACGGCAAAAACATTTTCTCGCCGGTGGGATTCGAACTTGCACGTTCATAGTCAAAAACCTTGAGCACTACAACTCAATCATGGTGACAAGCTGTTTGGAAATACAAAAAGCGTTCAGAAAGGTCGCGCCTGATATGATTATCAACGCCATCGAGTCCCTCAAGAATCGGCTTGAAGGATATTTCAAAAATGATGGCAAACATGTAGAAATTTATAAAGAAAAGAAGAACAAAATTAATGCAGTCGAGATACAGTCATGTTTGCCATCATTAAAAAAATTTTTAATTTAAAATCAAATTTTTGCATTCAAAAAAATAATAATTGTGGTTTTAAATTGATAACGTAGAAAAGTTACTTACTAAATAGCTTGTCACCATGACTGAGTGGTAGTGTTCACGGTTTTTGACTATGAACGTACAATTTCGAATCCCACCGGCGACCAAATATTTTTGCCTTAAAATCAAATTTTTAATTTTTTACTAATGGGCATGAAAATCCCACGGTCTCTAAGCATTTTGCAAAAATCCGCATTAAAAAATCTCTTTTTTATCAAAAGATATTGAATTTTTAAATTTCGCTAATTCGCTAAACACGTTGTAATATGTTTTAATATTGTTTTGAGATCCCTTATGATATGTATCATATGATTTTATTTTTACTACTTCCTCTTTTTCTACTTCCTCTTTGAAGTGATAATGAGTTGATACTCATGCGTAATAACTATTTACATGCTGTAGGCTTCGGTTAATGTATGTTTACGGGCAAAGATCATTGAAGTATAAAATTTTGTGATTATGTAGGCAGATGTTTTAATTTTTTATGCTCGTTTAATTAATTTTTTTATGCTCGTTTAATTACATTTTTTCGGGAGTCGAAAAAGTTGCTGTATGACGGAAATCACGAATCAATTTAACGTTTTCTTTAACTCGGTAATGAGCACACTATAGTTCCGCTGGATAAACTTTAAAAGTTATTTTCTGTATAAGTAAGCTGTCCTGATTCCAAATATATAATTTTTTCTAAAATTGGAGCAAAAAAATTTTTCGCGCATAAGGTAGGGTTCGATCCCCGCGCAAATCGAAATTTTTATTTTCTCATCCAAATTAGATGAAAATTTTTGCATATCTGTATTTTGATGTGCTGATCAAGATTCCAAGTGAATGATAGGGTGGAAACATTCTCGACGAGATCTGGAAAGGAAATTGTGATTTGATCAAAAAGTGTTATATTTTCTATGTGCTCTAGTTCCCGTAGGAAGCATCATGGAATGAAAAAACGCCACTATCGTGTTCAGCGTACCCGAAAACGGTAGAATCATGTCATTTTTATATTCAGTCATTTAAAAAAATTCGCGTTCTCGATCATTGAAAATCTTGTATTAAATATGATACACTGCGCATTACCGGGTGGATTCTAGAATTTGTATAAAAAATTTTTCATCTTTTATGCAAACTTCGGTCTTCTATGTCGCTCTAAAATTATAGAGGATAAATATTTTTTTGTCTAAAAATTTTTCTTGCATATCATGTTTCTATATTTCTATCTCAACTATAATTAGTCGTTATAAATATTTTATCATGTCAAATATTCTCTAGAGGATATGGGATTCCATATAGACATTTTTATAATACTTATGTGTAAACTTTTTATATTTTCTATGAGATTTGAAACAAATAGCGTCCTATTTTTAAACGTGTGATTTTTATTTATAAACTTTATTTAAATTGCTACAGATTTAAGTAAAATTTGTCTAATTTTGTCTATTTTTATAAAACTATGACTATTGTTATCGAAGGTAAGATTTGTAGGTTTTACAAAAAATGGTAACAATTAATTCTTCTTCTTTAAAGGACCAGTCCAGTCAGTTACACTCATATGAAAAAATGATATATTCGGAAAGATCATGAAAAATGGAGCATTTTTTGTTTTTACGGCATGTTCTGAACCGTTGTAGTTTTCGAGATAATTGCGTTTGAAATTTTGAATTTGTTACAAGCTTTTCGTTGTAATATACTGAATCATTGTTTTCGTTTCAATAACCCAAAACAATCTTCAAATTAGATAATTTTGGTGTCATTTTGTTCGCCTCATTTAGCTATAAAAAATTGCTACAATGTTTATTTTATGAAAATTGAAAAAATCGATTTTTTCGCAAAAAATTCAAAAAAGTTTGTGTATTACAACGAAGAGCTTGTAAAAATTCAAACTTTCAAACGCAATTATCTCGAAAACTTCAACGATTCAGAAAATGCCGTAAAAACAAAAAATGCTCCATTTTTCATGATCTTTCCGAACATATCATTTTTTCATACTGGTCCTTTAAAACTACCCTGAAAAAGTTATGGCAGGGATAGTAAAATTTTAAATATAAGGGTCGCCACAAGCTATCGTACTTTTGCAGTACGATGACTAAAAATATGTATTTTTTCGTACTTTTTGTGTTATTAGTTAGTACTCGTGAGTACTATCGAATGGTAAAAGAATTTTTACAAAAAATTTTTTTAGACCCATAGAACTTAAAAAGTACCGTACTTTTTAAGTTCGATATGTCCAAAAAATTTTTCGTAAAAATTCCTTTACCATTCGATAGTACTCACGAGTACTAACTAATAACACAAAAAGTACAAAAAATACATATTTTTAAGTCATCGTACTGCAAGTACGATGAAAAACGACGATAGCTTGTGGTAACCCTAAGAGATGGAAGTGTCGAGAAGAGTTTTTTATTTTCGTTATTTCATAAATCTCCTTTTCTGAAATTATATGTTTAAAGTTTTATGTTAGGAAAACTTTTCGTATCACAAGATCTCTCCGACGTATTCAGACACAATTTCTTTTTTTAATTGTTATTAGCACCTGATCTAACGTTTCAAAACTACTACTTAGTTAACTCAATTTTGCTCACCCAAACGGTTCTTAGACGCTTGTTCTTTACCCTTTATGTCGTGTCAGACACATTTGTCGGAAAATTAATGCGATTTTATTATAGAATCAAAAAGTGAAGTACGAGAAGGTACAACTCATGGTACAAGTAGTATTAGTGGCGTAAATTTGATGAATTTTTTAAACCTTACTTGTTGCAGTAGATTCTTTACTAAAATGTTTCGTGCAAGGTAGGCTAGTTTTTCGAACTAAAGATTTTAGTTCTAGTAAATAATTTTAATCTTACTCTTTTTATAAGATAAATTTTTTAGCAAAGTCAAAGTAAACGTTGCTGAAATCACTTCTGACAAAGCTCAACCAACTACCCCAATAGACAAAACCTTCCCTTCTACCAATGAAATTAATCGAACTATATCGATCGAAAGTGATGGAAAAGCATCCATAAACGTAAGATAAAATCGATTTTTTCCTTAGGCTGCGTTCAAGCTTATCTAAAAGTTGTCAAAATCAAACAAATTACTTGAAAATTTTTTCGACAACATTTTTGACAACTTTTGATTTTTTTGACAACCTTTTGATAACATTTTGACAACTTTTTACAACTTTTTTGACATGTTTGAACGCAGCCTTACAGACCATTTTTTAGAGTGCAAAAGATCGTCGAATATCTGTGGATGTCACTTATTGGATACCTAGTAATACTGAGAAAGTTATTTTGAGAAAAACTTGGTCGGATGATTTTGACTTTTTGTATAATCTGGGTGCGAAAATATATATCTATATTTTCGAGAATGAGCCGGAAGCAAAGAAGTTATTCCCAAAAATTCATCAACATGGTGAAAAATTTAAAGAATCGGAAGAGTTTCGGAGTCAAGCGTTGAAATTTGTTCAAGTAAATAGGTTATATTAGGTGGCAAAACAATTCAAAATCAAAATATAAAAAATCGAAATTTCGAAAATATTAGGTTTTCGAAACGAAATTTTTAGGATCAATTGTTCGCGAAAATTCACCAAAAACGACCACGCAGGGATGCATGGGCAATTCGATTTTCTCAAGAAATGAACAAATATCTCCTCATGCATCCCTGCGTGGTCGTTTTTTGTGAATTTTCACCATTTTTCTGCAGTTTCCAGGTTGCGGGAGTGCACGCAATCGATTTTTCGCATAAAATTACCCCGAAATGGGTAATTTCCGGAAGGAAATAAAAAATTTTTTGCCGAGTTTAGTCAACGTTAAGTGCGGAACCAGGGTAACTTGCTCCAAAATTTTTATCTAGATCATCAATTTGACTGTCAGAATCCACAATTTAAAAAATCACATTTATCTCTTTTTTAGACTCTATCAATTTGCATTGATCATCTCGATAACACCAACCATATAACCAAAATTCTACATGCTATCGGAGAACGTCATGTAGCTTTTTCCGATCAATTCGGTTTTAAACCCAAACATTGGGACATTTTTCTGGTAAGTTTCATTTTTTAACCTTTTCTAAATATTCAAAATTTAGGACGCCCTCGAAGTAGCTTTATCCGAGCATATCGAGTCTTTCAAAAATTTTGACGAAACGAAAAAAGAAGAAGCCATTTTCGTATGGAGAAAACTAGCTCAATATGTGATAACTCATATGAAAAGGGGCTATGTTGAAGGTTTAGTCAAGAAATATCATAACTCAGAAGATGTTAGTCTTGTCGAATTTAATAAAGCTGCTGTTAAGATTTGAAATGTTTTTTTTGTATTTATATGATTTATGTAAAAAAAGTATAAAAATTACGTTTTTATCGACTAGAGAGCCTCAGGGCCGTAGCGTGACAAAAATTTCGGGGAGGATGTTTTCTTGGATGATGTCGATTCGATTTTTTCTATCAATGCTCAAAAGGCATTCTTCGAGGCTCGTGCAGCAAAAGCTCCATACGTATTTTTTATGATAAATTGGATCACACCAAAGAGAACCGTCCAGGTAAATGTGATTTTAATGCATTTATAACGTTTTTTACAGAGCCATACAGAAAAGCGTCGACTATATAGCTCACTGGCAAGTGCCTCATTAGTCAGTTTGAAGGCGTGGGTTTGATCCCCAACTGGAGTCAAAATTCATTTTTGTGATAAATCGTTCAAAAACGTTGTAGGTTATAAAATAGACGAAGAACACATTTTGAATATCATTGTTCGTACTAGTAGTTAATTACCCAGAGGTTAGAGATTGTATAACGTAAAGTTTATCGTACAAATAAAACATGAATACGATATAATACGTTTACAACTAAAATTTAAAGTTAAATTATATTATCATAAATTATAAGCATAAGAAAAGCGAACAGCATCGTCATCGTCTATGAAATGAAATGGAATGAGCATAAGAACAGGAAAAGATGTGTTGGTGGATGAAGATGTTTTGATATGGCATTTTCCTATTTGTCATTGACAGCCTTTATATGGCTAGGAAAGATGGCTAGACAAGGACGAAAGTTTAAAACATTTATAAAAACAATTGCGGTCGCAACAATCATTAATTTTTTGAAAAATTTTTATAAATGTACTTATACTTGAAGAATTGAAAAGTTCCAAAAATCGATTTTCCAAGTATAATTCAGGGCTCGAAAAGTTGAGTGCTAGCACCCGCACCTGCACCAAAAGCACCCATGGGTGCTGATGGATGCTAGCACCCATGAGTGCTTTTGGGTGCTGGTGTGTGCTAGCACCCATCAACATCTAATGGGTGCTGGGTGCTGATGGGTGTTAGCACCCAGGGTGCTTTTGGATGCTGGGTACTAGCACCTTTTCAGGCCCTGGTATAAGTACATCTCAAAAAAATTGGAGAAAACTAGCTTATAATTTTGCGCCTTCCCCGAAATTTTAATCACGCTACAGTTCTGAGGACTATATATACTTTTATTATGCATTTTTAAAATTAAAATCTTGAAATAAAGTCTATATCTTTATCATAAGCCATCGGAATTCCAGCAACTAAAACATTTACATTGTCCGAATCAATAATTTTCATACCAGTAAAATGATTTTCGGCGGGAGGGCATTCTTTTATTGTATAGTGACCACCCAATATCTTTCCTAAGATTGAGTAAATTGAATGCTTCAAGAGTGTCTTTCCTTGAGCTCTTCTAGCTCGAACCACTTTTAAATGCCAGTTTATGTAAAATTCTGCCAAGATGCAAATTCCTGATATTGCTAAGCATACTAAAGTTATGAGGAAAACGCCAAAAGTTGATAATATGTCTAAAATTTTAGAATTTAGAGATTTTCCGAAAGTAAAAAAAGTTATAGTCCGTTAGGGGCCATCCAGATATTACGTTATCATGTTGGGGGGTCAGCCCTCTCGATAAAAAGTTGATAACGCTAGTGCATTTTTGATGACGTTGGGGGAGGGGGGAAATTTTACTCACTGGGGATCGAACCTGCGGGCCCAAATTGCTTAACTTGCAAATTAGATGAGCAGCTTCCTTATCCACTTGACCATCACATGCGTACTTTTTTTTGGACGGAAACGGACTATATCACCCATGGTGAAGTGGCAATCGTCACACTTTACAACATTTTTTCTGCACCTTATGTGCATAATGAACCTATGGAAGATGCGGAGGGTTCGTCAAGGGTATAGCTAGAGGGGAACACCGTGGACCCTGAAATCCCGAAAATTGATTTATGATAAGCAGTTTATAAGAGATGGTTTCAAGAAGTGGCGTCTTTCTTTGCAACTTTCTTTATTCGATTGTAAATCTAACTGGCGATTTTCTTGCATGCAACGCAAATCCTTCTATGAGATCAGTACTAGTCGGATCAATAAGTTCAACGTGTTGTTCTAAAGCTTCTTGCACAACGGGAAGCATTCTTCCTTTATCAATTTCATTCGAGCTGAAGTCTCAAAAAATCCTAATCATAAGGATATCTTATATTTTTTGGGAAAAATCAGCTCTTTTTGGGGAAGTGCCCCCATGCTGGATCCCCCAGCTACATCTTTGGAATTCGATCCGTCAGGGCGAAAACTTTTTTGGGCGATTCAAAAAATTGCTAAAGGAAACCCCCATGAAATTGTAATAGAATTTTTGCCAGTCATTTTTCTATGCAAACACTGTCCACTGTGCCATTTGGTTTTAGGTTTTGATGGGTTTCTTTCTTCTGTTTCACAAGAACGATGAAATATAGCGCTCAATGGTTCAGTGAATAAGGAAGCCGACAGTCCGATCTGGCAAGTTAAGCAACGTTGAGACCGCAGGTTCGATTCCCACAAGGGTAAAAGGCAAAAGTCCAATTTTATAGAGGGTTTCCTTAAATAACATTTTATGAATCGGTCCAAAAAGTTTTCATCTAGAGGGATCGAACCCTTGGTCTCTGAGTATAAAATGTGACTCTTGCCACTACACCTCGGACGATATCTTTTTCCTTCTTGGCGGAATTTTTTGGTCAAAATTCGATTTTTGACCACTTTTTTATATACAACTGTTCTAGATCATAGCTGAACAAGGGGGGTACTGTATCCTCCCCCCCCCTCCCACTCGTCTTTTTACCGAAAATTTGTAATATTTGGCCTAGAATTTTTAAGCGACCATGTCGTATTTAGGGCGCCAGTACCCCCCTCTTTGTGCAGCTATGCTCTAGACTATACCTAACGGTTTATATGCATCTGGTATCGCTTCCATATTTACACATCTGGGATATGGTGGTCCAATAAGGCCATTTTCAAAATATTTCGAAAAAGTATGCCCAATATAGTCGATGTTCATAATAAGCCCACGATTCCATTCTTTAAGTAGCTTACTCCCATTTGTGAATAAGAAATAAGCAGATTTTTGTGGGGTATCTAAACTTTTGTTTCTTAAAATCCAGCTTTTCTCAAACCTTCAGAAAAGTAATACAAATCGCATTTTCCTTGTATATAAGGTATTAGACTAGAATCTTGTTGTGATGCATAAATATATCCTCCCTGCTCCAAATAAGTTAAGGCAACACTAGCATTCTCGACGATTAATATGGGGTTATTTTTCAAAGCTTCTCGCAAGGAAAGGAAATGGGGATCATTTGATTGTCTTAAATCCGAAAAATACCTAAAAAACAATATTGTCCGATCTCTAACAAGGTACAACATTTTTGGCAAACCCATAGTCAAGAGTTAAGATGCCAAATTCCTGCACCAAAGAGGCGAGTTCGCTCCCGCTCGGGGCAGTTTCCTTTTTGCATAATTAAACATTGATGGTATTTTTGGTACAGGATGAGTAAAAAGAGTGCATTTTTATGATTTTTGGGCCCGAAAATTTTTTTTACTAAAAATGACCATAGGGGTAACTTATATCTCGAGGAGCACGATGGTAATATTATTTTCCATAATTTTTATGCAAATTTTGATGTTCTTTGAAATTTGCATAAAATTTTTTAATATGTTTTAAATTTAAAAGTATCTCAGCATATTCTTCGCATAGATTATCCATTTGTAAAAATTTTCATCAATTTTAAATTATGCAAAAAAGAAATGGCTCCAAGTGGGATTGAACCCATTCCATTCAGTACGGTGTCTATCATCCTAGCCACTTGATTATGGGTTCGCAAAAATTTTGATCTGGAGCGTAAGGGCCGCCACTAATTCGTTCGGAAATTTTTGACTTCACTAATTTATCACTATTAGTGATACGTTTCTGAACGTATCCGAACGCCTATTAGTGATGCGTTCGAACACATCACTAATAGGCGTTCGGACACGTTCAGAAACGTTCGGACGAGCGCCCGAACGCATCCGAACGTTTCTGAATACGTCTGAACGTTTCTGAACGCGTCCGAACGTTTCAGAACGCATCCGAACACCTATTAGTGATGTTTTCGAACGCAATTAGTGAAGTTATTAGTGAACTAAAATGCGTTCGGGTGTCGTCCAAACGTATTAGTAGCGGCCCTAAATGAACTATCATACCAATTCGTTTCATAATTCAATGTATGAGTAATCATTTTATATTGCCCAGTCGATATTAGGTTGATCATTTCCGCAGATGTATGAAATGGAAGGAGATCAGGAGTTTTTAAGAGAGATGACAGAACACTAACTTTATATAAAATTGTTAAACCATGAACCTGGAAAACTAGGAAGATGGTAAATACTAAGATTCCTAAAAATGTTTTTAAAGGGGAGAACCATTTGGGGATCAACCTCTGAAAATTCTTCCTCTCGATATGACCTATTTAGGGGTAAAATCATGCGAGAAATCGATTGCGCGCTAGAGGTCGCAAATACTTCATGCCAACATTACGTCAACAGACTGACAAAATGTCACTTACGTTGACGTATTGACAGAGCCCACAATCGTACTGTTGACGACAACTTTCCCTGATTGTGGAAGATTGCCTGAAAGTCGGTCAACTGGTCATCCAAGGAATATCAAATGGACCAGAAGTGGTACTTGAATGGTTATTATAGAAAAATGATCTCAAAGTTTAGGCACGAACATGACCGCTAATTTCTCCACAATTTGGACCCCAACAAATCAATATTTTTGCAAAACTATGATGAAACAAGCGTTTGGAGTCATCCAAATATTACGTAATCAACTATTTAGTGGTTTACCCCCCCCCCCCCCCCCCCCAACGTAATCATCAAAAATGCACTAACGTAATCAATTTTTATGAGGAGGGCCGACCCCCTCCCTCCTCCCAACATGATTATGTAATATCTGGATGACCCCTTTTCACACTTCGAGAGTGCGTGCAATCGATTTCTCGCATATTTTATCCCTATAGGTCAAATCGAGAAAAATTTTTTCGGAGATTAACCCCCAAATGGTTCTCCCCTTTAATGTTTTTTATTAGAGTTTTTTTGCTTTTTTCAAAAATGGGCTAAAAAGTTTTTTCCTGGTGCTCTTATATCGAATTTCAACCTGCGGCAGATTTGAAAGCTTTCGTTTCTATCGGTTGTAACAAGAAATATTTGATATATTGCCAAATTTCTTCTAGTGGATAAAAGAAATTTTCGTAGCCCATTTTCCATTCTAGATAACGAACGAGGGTTGCATATCCGGCTTGGATGATTAAAAATGCCAATATAATAAGCCAGACATCGTAGGGGAATGGCGAGAATGAGTTCCATAAGGCTGATATAATATTCTTGGCTTTACGTTTGGTAATATAAACTACTTTGACCTATAAAATTGGATCAGCTGATAAACAAGAAGCATAAAAGTTACATTGTAAGCAGGATAGGAATAGTCAAAATATACATCTCGAGAAGATAAATATTCATATGTTAAACAGATAGTATCCGCTTCATTTCTGTCTAGATAGCCTAATAATCCATTCCATTCACCTGTTTCATTATTCTTAAAGGGGGGGGGGTAAAAAGAAGGGACTATTATCAAAATTTTTTTGTCAAAACAGCCTATATAGGGGTAGAATCATGCGAAAAATCAATTGCGCATATTCCCAGAGCGTGAAAATGCTTCCTTGACCCTGATGTAGGGAAAATATTGTAATGCCGATTATCCTAGAGAGCCATCAGAAGAGATGTTACTACTAGGCAAAATCTTTTGGCTTCAAGCGGGGTTTAAACCATCCTTGAGGACCGCATGAGACAAGCCCAGTACCACCGAACCATGAAACCCTCACGCTTCGGGAATGAGCGCAATCGATTTTTCGCATGATTTTACCCCCATATAGGCTGTTTTGACAAAAAAATTTTGAGAATAGTCCCTTCTTTTCACCCCTCCCCTTTAAAGGTCATTAATGTTTTGAAACTTGACAAAAAAGCCCTTTTTTGGGGCACCTTGTAGTTTTAAAAAAATTTGATTAATCTTACATATGAGCCTGTATTAGTACTCGCTCCTGGTGCAACTTTCATAACTATAGATTCGATATCCCAGTGCAGATAGTCCGATACCATACCAATAATCTATAAGAGTTTTAGTTAAGGAAAAATATGGGGAATTCCCAAGGTCCGGAAAAACCAAAGGTATCTGTGTGTAAAAGTTTTTCGACATGGGAAATACAAATCCGAGTGAATTTTTTAATTTTGACCACTGGAAGGTACCCTTACGAGTGGATACACCCAAAAAGGCCTTTTTTTGTAAACCATTTTTGACTGTGTTTCAGAGGTCTACGACAAAAAAATAACGGCGGATCCGTGCTCAGCACCTAGAAAACCCTAGGAATGTCAAAAATTTATCAAAAATCGATTTTTATAGCCAAATATCAATATTTTAAAAAAGATTTCATCTTTGGAAACTCGACCATAGGTCAGCAAGGGGGAGAGTCCTGACCCACTCACTCATGGACCCAAAATTAAGTGGCGACCATCTCATGGACCCCACCGAACATATGATATGGTCCATAAAAATTGTGTGTCAGAAGACTATCTCAAGCTAAAAAAAGGTCTTTTTTATTAAAATCTTAGCCGAATTTAATGAGGTGGTGGGGACCTCAGCGAGGGTGCCCTCATCTTGCTGATCTATGAACTCGACTTTTTGAAAAGTTTGGATGTTTACACGAAAATATGAGTTACGCTCAAAAAGACTGCTTGGATCGCTTAGTGGATAGCGTTTCAAGGTAAAAATGAGAAGCAAGAATTTTACAACCAATTTCATGAAGACTTTTCTTTAACAACTCTTTTTGAGTCGGTCAAATAAAATTTCCGCTCTAGCTCAGTGGCGTAGCCACAGGGGAGGGTACCAAGGGTTCGGTACCCTCCACTCACTTACGGGCTAGATACCCCCCCCCCCTTTAAAAAATTTCTTGGTATGCCACTGCTCTAGCTGGATCAAAATCGATCAATTGAGCTTATAGAGAGACGCTTTCCACTTCACAGTGAGATATGGCTTTTTCTATTCACGGTAAATGCCTTATAGTTAAAAAAAAATACCTCTGCAGTCCACCCAGGAAAAGGACATTTAAAAGATGGCACTAGAGTAGGAAATTTTGGGCAATCGTCATAAATATCTGGTGGATTTGTTGCGAAAACTACTCGCAACGTGGTCTTGTTCATTATTTTCCTGACTAAAATTGCCTTATATCTTATGTTTTTTAAGATTTACTTTCTTATTCCTTCCTTTATTTGCTTAAGATACGTAGACATCACATATCTAAGATTGGCAACAAAAAAATTAAAAAATTGCTTGTTTAAAAATAGAAAATGAGCAAAAAATGGGAATCCTTAAATTTTTTGATTCAATTTTTTATCAGCTTAATTTTTGACCATTTTGCTTTGATCAAAAAACATATTTATTTTTTGTCCTATAAATCTTATGCAAACAAAACTTGCCACCAGGAAATTCTTGTTCCTCTAAAGAAATTCTTCCTCTACTTCAGTTTGCAACATAATGAATAAGACTACGTTGCGAGTGGTGTTTGCAACAAATCCGCCAGATATTTATAATGATTGCCTAAAATTTCCTACTATAGTGCCATCTTTCAAATGTCCTTATCCTGGGTGGACTGCCGAGGTATCTTTAAAGGACCA
Organism: Acrobeloides nanus; assembly: GCA_900406225.1. Lineage (NCBI taxonomy): Eukaryota > Metazoa > Nematoda > Chromadorea > Rhabditida > Cephalobidae > Acrobeloides > Acrobeloides nanus. The sequence goes on from OZJO01000262.1 coordinate 15,259, forward strand.
ATTGAGGCGAGTTATCGCCAAAAAATTTATTTCAAAATTTTTTCGACAAACGTAAAAAATGTTCAAACCGATGGGAAAAAATACTGTTTTCGAGGAACAATCGAAAAAAATTTTTTTGGATATTTTTTTGACCTTTTTAAGCAAGTTTCAACATACTTGGGCAAGGGGCGGGTCGACCCACTCCTATGTCGCCACTGGGGGTCAAATTTCGGCAAACGTATCGCTTTTGGTAAAAATATACAGCAAAAAATCAAAGGGTTTTTGATGAATTTTTTTACGAATTTTGCAATTTTTGCTAAATTTTTCAACTTTTTACGAATTTTTCGATTTTGGTGAATTTTTGATAATTTTTGCTGAATTTTTCGATTTTTTACGAATTTTGCAATTTTTGATGAATTTTTCAAATTTTGACGGCTAAAAAAAGGTCAAATGTGTCGCTTTTAGGATTTTTAGTCGTCAAACGTGTAGCTTTTCGATTTACTAGCCTACCTCCCTTTCTCATGTATTTACCAGCCTACCCCCCCCCCTTTCTCATGTATGAGTTTCAATCAATAAAAATTGAAAAAGCACGCAAAAATTTTTTTTTCGATTTTCCCCAAAAATCATTTTTTTCATCGTTTCGAACATTTTTTACGTTTGTCGAAAAAATTTTGAAAAAATTTTTTGTGATAACTCGCCTCAATCGGCCCTCCCATTAAAAAATCTTTACAATTTGTTATAACTTTTAAAATTATTAGGTTCTTGGCATGGTAGCTGAATATTTGAAATGGGAAATTCAGCCTATCATTGTTCGATCAAAGCCGGGAGAATTGGATACGGGAGCATTTGTAAGATTTTCAATGCTTGTATTTGGCGATCCAAAAACTCCTGATTTTCAAAATTCTTCGAGTTTTTTAATTTTCCATTCACCCACCTGCCCAGTTTGGCTATCCACTGTCCATATTACTAACCTCTGAGAGTGGTTTTCCACCCTGATTCATTTATCAAATATAAAATTTTAGGACAATACCACCGGTGAATGGTCAGGATTATTAGGCTATTTAGACAAAAACGAAGCCGATACAATTTGCCTAAGTTATGAGTATCTCAAATCTCGAGATATCTATTTTGACTATTCCTTTCCTCTCTACAATGTAAGTCAGAGCCGTAGCTAGGACTAGGTTTGAGAGGGGCAACTAGATTTAGTTTGGGGGGGGGCACGACTTTTGTTCAGATTAAGGGCACAACTTTTTTCAGATTGGAGTGGAGCATAACTTAAATTTTATGAAAAACATAAGGGGATCATTAGGAAAATTTTCTGATCTTTTGGGGATCCATGGAACTGCGGACCCTCTTCCCAAAGCGCCTCCATGGGGTAACCATTAGGAAAATTATTCATTTTTCGGTTTTCGGAGGGCGTTTTTGGCGACAGAGGTTTGTATCCGTTATCTGTGTTCTCATCGTAATGGTCCTCCCAACTAATCAACTGGTTTATTCGGTTGTTGTAAGGACTGCAATTCTTGCAAACATCTTTATAAAAGCGTCCTGCAGGGTCTTTAACTACATGGTGTCCCCCCTCCCCTGCCGCTCCCGGAGTCCCCTTCCTCCATCTACACCACTGATAAATCCTTAATTTTATCTTTTCTAGTATTAATAAATTTGTAGATGCAAGTTGTCTACGTTTCTAAACACACTACAAGCAGCATTTTGACTGCTCTATGGAACTCATTTTCTCCTTTCCCTTATCCTGTTTGGCTTATTATTATAGCATCTTTAATCATCCAAGCGACGTATGCAACCTTCGTCCGTTATTTGGAATGGAAAATGGGACATGAGCGATTTTTTTACCCACTAGAAAAATATGGGCAATATTTAAAATTTTTCTTGCTACAGCCAGAAGAAACTAAAGCCTTCAAATCTGCTGCAGGTTAATTAATAACTATTAAAGACCACTGAACTTTTGAACGGACCTCGAAAATTTATATTTAAAAGAAAGAAGAATTTTTGCTGACCATTTTTTGTTTTTACGGTACCCCTTGAAAGTTTAACCCTTTCGAGATATTTGTGTTTGAAATTTCCTTCAAAGTTTTCAAATGTAAATTTGTATTGAAACGAAAGGGATTGACCCCGACCGTAATTAGAAAATTCAAAATTTCATTTGAAAAAATTGTGAATTTGTTATCAAAATTTTATTGCAAATCGATTGTACTCACTAAGAGCTATCCAACGAGTGGTCGATGTCCATATTTCGCATTTTGGGAAGCGTGTAAAAAAATAGTATGCTTTTTGGAGAGTTTTCGACGATTTTTGGCACAATATTTTTTACACACTTCCCAAAATGCGAAATATGGACATCAACCACTCGTTGGATCTTTTAGCTATAAAAAATTGCTACAATGTTCATTTTATGAAAATTTAAAAAATCGATGCAAAAATCGATTTATCCACAAAAAATTCAAAAAAGTTTGTGTATTACAACGAAGAGCTTGTAACAAATTCAAACGCAATTATCTCGAAAACTACAACGATTCAGAACATGCCGTAAAAACAAAAAATGCTCCATTTTTCATGATCTTTCCGAATATATCATTTTTTCATATGGTCGTAATTGTCTGAACTAGCCCTTTAAGCTTGCCAAATTGCGCCTTTTAGCTCTTGTACAGTATTATAGCGTTTGTTGCATGGTTCCACTAAAAGGGGAAGGGCAAGTTCAATGGCGCAGGGAGAAGGATCGTCTAGGGGTGGGGCACGAAAGGATGATTTTCTCAAAAAACATAAGAGGGACCATACGTGGGCAAAGGGGACCCAATTCGTCGTATTAGGCTAAAAAATAGGGACCCAATTCGTATTTTTTGCGGCGAAGCCGCCGAAAAAATCTGAGGAGTAGCATTGGACAAATTCATATTTTGGGGTCCAGTATCCCCTTACCCATGTATAATGGGATCATTATGTGTAGGGATTTTTTATAAATTTCGGTCCACTAGAGGGGCACCTGCTCCCATGCCTACGCCACTGGGCAAGTCTTACATGGGATTGTCTTGGATTTTTGGGCTTTTCTGCTTAGGAGTCCAGCTCTGCACCCTTCTCCATGTATGATCACATATAAAATCAATATTTTTAGGAGTCTTGGTTTTTGCCGTTTTTCTGGTGCTACAAGTTCTTGTTTTTACAAATTTATATAAAGTTAGTGTATTGTCGGCACTCTTAAAAGCCCCAGATTTGTCGCCATTTCATACATCAGCCGAAATGATCCAACTTATTGCGAATGGACAATATAAAATGATCACTCATAGATTGAATTATGAAGCCAATTGGTAGGTTATCACAAAAAAGAGACCAAATGTTGAGAACAGAGTCCATTGTGTCCATTTTTTCGATATTTTCATTAAAAAATGACATTTTTTCAACCAAAAGTCGGCAAAAATAGCCATTTTTGTGCACAAAAAATCGCTTTGTTGACCAAAAATGTATTTTTTTGTCGAGCCCATACATCGACCCATACGGCGAATCCATACGGATACAACCATCCTAACAGCGAACATTGTTGCCTCATAAAAGGAACCGCGAAACCCATACGGCGAAACATAAAACTACTATGGCGATCCATAATTTGAACCAAAACTGAGAGCCCATACTCATCATTTTAGGTATTTTGTGGATTTGAGAGAATCAAATGATCCTCATTTTTCTGATTTAAGAGAAGCCTTGAAGAACAACCCTATATTTGTTGTAGAAAATATTAGTGTCGCATTAAGCTATTTACTAAAAGGTGGATACATTTATCCATCAGCCCAAGATGATAATCTTATACCGTTAGTGCAAGGGCATTGTAATTTATATTACTTCTCGAAAGGTATATTTGTGTTACGATTGGCACTTTCTCAAGGTTGAAATTAGTGACTAAACGGTATATACAATAATGGGCTTCGTGGCCACAAGATCGCGGTTTCGAATCTCGCTTAGAGCCAATTTGATTACAAATTAGCCAATGTAGAAACATTGGCTAATTTGGTTCCAAATTGGCTCCAAGCGGAATTCGAACCCGCGACTTTGTGGCCACGAAGCCTCTGCTTGATCACTGCACCACCGAAACAAGTTTGAGGAAGGGAAAATTTTCATACCAAGTTGTTGAAATAAAACGAATTTTGTTCTTGGCCAGGAACTTTGGAAACAACCTAATATTTGCAAGAACCTGTGGTCAGGGTTGCCCAATGGAAACGTTTCCAATTTCTGTTTCCTGGAAATTTGAAAATATTTCCTCTTGATCGATGGAATCACAACAATATGAGATCTTCATAAAAATTTAGATACCCCTCAAAAGTCTGTCTATTTTATATTTCCAAATGGAAGTAGTTTTGTTAAAGATTGGAGTCGTGGACTTATTATGAATATCGACTATATTGGGCATACTTTTTCAAAATATTTTGAAAATGGCCTAATTGGTCCGCCATATCCTCGATGTTCGGGTTATAAGGCATTACCAGATGCTTACAAACCATTAGGTATTATTTTTTGTCAATTTTTTGGATGGACCAGTGTTTATATTGACAAGTATTTTGAAAACTTGGACAGAATTTTAATAAAAATTCTTAACTTGAACTTAAGAGACCATATCTCGAGATTTCGAACCTGAAAAATTTTCTTCTCACGATAACGACAAAACCTAGCAAATATTAAAGTAGGATGCTCGAAACGATTTTTAAAGCCGTGCCCGACCAAATTCTCGAACCCTCAGAATTCTTTTAGGAGCTTAGAAGGTGTACTACCCCCAATTTTAAGCCATTTTTCGAAATTTCAAACGCGTATAACTCCGTGAAATCGCACTTTTATGGCCTAAAAATGGCATATATCGATGAGATACACTCTCCCGAACATTTCTGTAAATTTTCATCAAACTTCGAGAACCTTCGATTTTTGCCCCTATAGAATCTAGTGCCAAGCCAAAATAGGGGCAAAAATCGAAGTTTCTCAGATTTCAATGAAAATTTACAGGAATGTTCGGGAGAGTGTATCTCATCGATATATGCCATTTTTAGGCCATAAAAGTGCGANGGCAAAAATCGAAGTTTCTCAGATTTCAATGAAAATTTACAGGAATGTTCGGGAGAGTGTATCTCATCGATATATGCTATTTTTAGGCCATAAAAGTGCGATTTCACGGAGTTATACGCGTTTGAAATTTCGAAAAATGGCTTAAAATTGGGGATAGTACACCTTCTAAGCTCCTAAAAGAATTTTGAGGGTTCGAGAATTTGGTCGGGAACGGCTTTAAAAATCGTTTCGAGCATCCTACTTTAATATTTGCTAGGTTTTGTCGTTATCGTGAGAAGAAAATTTTCTAGTGCCGGTAGGTGCGAGTTTTTAAGATATCGCCTCTTAAAACTTGACTACATTTTTTTCAATTTTTTGACTTGAACTTGACTTGAATATATGTAAGAAAAAATCAGCGCCAATGGGCAAAATTCTTTTCAAAAATACTTATTTTTAAGCTGAAAATTCTCGGAAAATTACAATTATTGTAGTAAAAAGTGGAAAAACTTGGGCCTTTTTGGTGAAAAAATAGGAAATTTGGTGATTTTTTCGTTTACAGTCAAGGTTTCCCGGTCAAGATTTCTTAGTGTCAAGGTTTCCCGCATGTCAAAGTTTCCCAAAAGTGAAGATTTCACAATATGTCAAGGTTTCCTAACAGTGTTAAGGCCTTAGGCTTAGTCCTTAAGCTTAGGTGTCCCAAAAAAGGCACCCTTTGCGATTTTTTCAAAGATTTTCAATTTTTTAATTTTCACTGAAATAGCCTTATAGGGGTTTTATATGCGAGAAAAATAGATTGCGCGCATTGCCGATCCTTGAAAACGCTTCACTGACCCTGGTCAGTCAAACCTCCGTTTTATGACACCCGGCGGAGGACATAATGACCACGCAGGGATGCCTGTGGGACAATTTGGTATATAAAGAAATCTACTTGCTATATATACCAAATTTTCCCGCTGACATCCCTGCGTGATCGTTTTCATTAAACGAAGGTGTCATAAAACGGAGGTTTGCCTATTTTTTCTTCAATACATATCTCTTCACTGAATCCAAG
>OZJO01000263.1:0-20027 GCA_900406225.1 Acrobeloides nanus
TTTTTGAAATTCAAAAGTTTTGACCCGAAAAAATGATCAGTAAGGAATGGTCCGGTAAGGAAAGGCCGTAAGAGTAACGGTAAGGAAAGGCCTAGTGCCAAAATTTTTGTCGAAAATTTCTGAGCGTTTTCAGGTTTTTCCAATAAAAACAGGCGAGTTAAGGTGATTTTTGAATTTTTTTAAAACTCGAAAAATTGCCTTGATCTCCTCTCCCCCTCCAGTGACGTACTCAGAGGGGGGGTACGGCCCCCAACATAACGAAAAAAATGAAAATTTTTTCCTAATGGTCCCCCCCCTTATGTTTTCCCCAAATTTTTTTCAATGATTCAAATGGTTTCCAATTATGATTTTTCATCACAAATGACCAAATTTCCACATAAAAATTTAAATTTTTTTCATCAAAAATTTTTCATTTTCTGATCGTTTTCAGCTGAAAAACAAGCATTTCTCAAAAAATTTTTGCCTGCGGCTCTGCTTTTTGTTTTACTTCAAGTTTTTTTTTTCAACAAAATTTTCGCGACTATCGGCGCGAAAAAACAAGGGGACCAAGGTAGTTTTTGAAAATTTTTTGAAAAATCAATAGGATCCCCCTAATGTTTTCCCCCAAAAATTTGGTAAAAAACATAAGAGGGGACCAAGGCAAATTTTTGAAAATTTCTGGGTAGGGCCCCCATACAAAATTTCTGGATACGCCACTGGATAGATCTCAAAATTTGTCGGTCAAATATTTGATCAACTGTAACAAATATTTGAATTTGACCGATCTCTAATCGTGCGAATCAAAAAAAGGTCGAAAGCATGTCGTGTCGTGAGACCCTTGTCCTCCTCCCACTTGTGCACCTACCTCCTCGGTGTCTCACAAAAACCGGACACTTTTTTATTTCGCGTTTTCTGGCTTCCCGAAAAGATTTTTCGATGATCTTTTTTTCTGCATATAGCTCGCCTCCTTAGTTCCTTTTCCGGATGTTTTAGCAAAAAATTTTGAATTTTACATACTTTAAATTTGCGATTTTTTGTCCAAGGTTACCGATACGATAAATTTCTTAAAAAGCTACGCTTTTAAGGCCACATGAAAGAATTCGCCAAAAAATCGCAAATTTCAAGTATGTAAAATTCGAAATTTTTTGCCAAAAACATCCGGAAAGGAGGCGAGCTATGTGCATAAAAAAAGATCATCGAAAACTTTTCGGGGATCCGAGAAAACGCGAAATAAAAAAAGTGTCCGGTTTTTGTGAGACACCTTGTATGGACCCTTGTGTTTAGGCCCCTTCACATAAAACCGTCTCGACTCCATCTATGCAATTAGTGCTTGTCTCGAAATCGTCAGACGGATTAGTTGAGGCCCTTAATGCATCACCTTTTTGTTACATTTTTAATTTTAAAAAATTATTTTAAGATAATAATAATTAATCTAAAGCTAAAAACTTGGAAATTACAAAATGACTTTTGAACGCGGAAGTGGATTTGTCGTTCGTGGAAGAGGTCGAGGAAATTTTGGAGGCCAATGTAATGATTTTGGAGATCAAGATAATGGATTTAATGTTGGTCGTGGTGGAGGACGAGGCAACTTCAGAGGACGTGGTGGTTTTGCTGAAGAAGACAGTTTCTCATCTGGTCGTGGTGGAAGCCGTGGCCAATCCAATTTTGGCGATCAAGACAGTGGTTTTGGTGGTGGCCGTGGCGGCTTTCGTGGTCAATCCAATTTCAACGATCAAGACAGCGGATTTAGTGGCGGTCGTGGTGGATACCGTGGTCAATCCAACAATTTCGACGATCAAGACAGCGGATTTAGTGGCGGTCGTGGTGGAGGCCGTGGCGGCTTTCGTAGCCAATCCAATTTCAACGACCAAGGCAGCGATTTTGGTGGTGGTCGTGGCGGATATCGTGGTCAGTCTAACAATTTCGGCGATCAAGACAGCGGTTTTGGTGGTGGTCGTGGTGGAAGCCGTGGCGGATTTCGTGGCCAATCCAATTTCGGCGATCAAGACAACGGTTTTGGTGGTGGCCGTGGTGGAGGCCGAGGCGGCTTTCGTGGTCAATCCAATTTCGGCGATCAAGACGGAGGTTTTGGTGGTGGTCGTGGTGGCTTTCGTGGTCAATCCAATTTCGACGATCAAGACGGAGGTTTTGGTGGTGGTCGTGGTGGAAGCCGTGGCGGATTTCGTGGCCAATCCAGTTTCGACGATCAAGACAGCGGTTTTGGTGGTGGTCGTGGTGGAGGCCGTGGCGGATTTCGTGGTCAATCCAGTTTTGACGAACAAGACAGCGGTTTTGGTGGTGGCCGTGGCGGATTTCGTGGCCAATCCAATTTCGGCGATCAAGGCAGCAGTTTTGGTGGTGGTCGTGGTGGAAGCCGTGGCGGATTTCGTGGCCAATCCAGTTTCGACGATCAAGACAGCGGTTTTGGTGGTGGCCGTGGCGGATTTCGTGGCCAATCCAATTTCGGCGATCAAGGCAGCGGTTTTGGTGGTGGTCGTGGTGGAGGCCGTGGCGGATTTCGTGGCCAATCTAGTTTCGACGATCAAGACAGCGGATTTAGTGGCGGTTATGGTAGAGGCCGTGGCGGCTTTCGTGGTCAATCCAATTTCAACAATCAAGACAGCGGATTTAGTGGTGGCGGAGGTAGAGGTGGCCGAGGTAGTTTCAGTTTGAAATTTTAAAAACATATTTTTTAGCATGCTTTAATTGCGGAAAAGAGGGACATATTAGTGCTGAATGTGACGCAACTCGTGTCGATGAAGATGGTAATGAAAGAAATCGAAATCACATTCCTGAGATTCGTGCTATTGAGGATCTTTATCTTGAAGACAAGCAACACGAAGAACTTTATCGACATGTAGTTGAAGAAGACGAGGAAATCTGTGTCACTGGGGCAGCTGGAGAAGAAATTTTAGCAAAATTAGAGTATGCTTTTCAAGTTTTCTTCTAACATAACTATTTTTTAGCACTTGGAAAGATGCGGATTTCGAAGAGCAGTTATACAAGAATATTACTGAGCGAAGTGGATATACCCGGCCTAGGAAAATCCAGGCGCATACGATTCCACTCATTATTCAAGGTAGATTTTGTCTAAGCTTACGTTTTAAGCTATATTGAAAAAGTTGTAATATGATTTTNCCACTCATTATTCAAGGTAGATTTTGTCTAAGCTTACGTTTTAAGCTATATTGAAAAAGTTGTAATATGATTTTTTTTAGGCCGTGATGTTTTGGGACATGCTGAAACTGGTAGTGGAAAAACTGCGGCTTTCATGTTGCCTATTATCAGCAAAATTATGAAGCTCAAAGCCGAAGTGGATGCTGAACCATCGTCACCATTTGCTATCATCATTGGTCCAACACGAGAATTGGTCTTGCAAATCTACGAACAAGGCCGAAAATTTGCCGATCGTAATTTTTGATGGTTCATTTTCTTTAGTAATTATTTATTTTAGTAACTGGTGTTAAGGTTGCCAAAGCCTATGGCCAATATAATGTAAAATTTGCATGTTGTTAATTTCATTAAATTTACGATTTTTAGGTTGCTCAAAATGCTCGTGAATTGCGTGAAGGCTGCGACGTAATCTTGTTTTAATAAAAAAGATATATAAAATTACATGCTGACAAGTAGGGTGACCAGATTTTGAAATTAGCATAAAAATTGAGTGCAAGTTGGACTGTAAAAATGTCAAAAAATCGCTTTTTTGAACTTAGCCTAAACTTTGAGGCCATTTTCCGAGAAAACTACGTACTTTTGAGCTTTTGCGATGTTCCTGCCCCATACCAAATTTTCTGAGGAATCTTGCGCGCGAAAATTTTTTTGGTTTTTCGAAAAATTAACCATGTCACTTTTAATGTTTTTTAACCCTACAGGCAAGGGGTGAGGTCAGAAAATTGAGCTCAAACACATGGGCTATTCGAATATGTATGTTTCAAAATAAAAAATTTTAAATGCAGATTTTCGAAATTCACTGCCTATAATTCAAATTTATAGATTTTGTGTGCCACTCCAGGGCGCTTGAAAATGTTCATCCTTAAAGGCGACGTATGTTTGTTTAATAATAAAACTTATATTTATTTCTCTTTACAGATTCTTGTTAAAAACCTCAAGTTCTTGGTCTTGGATGAAGCCGACAGACTTTTGGACCAGAGTTTTATGGAAGAGTTGCGATGTATTAGCGAAGTTCATGGTTTTCCAGATGTTAGTTTTGTAAAGTCTATAAGGGTTATCACTTGACAGAAATATGCGAATTTTGAACACGATAATAAGTTTTTACTGTACAAATTTATGTCTGTGTTCATAAAAATTCGCATAACGTCGGTTTATTTGGGGTCGTGACAAGGATCAGTATCATAGGAGGAAACCAGGGGATGTTCGTCCCTACAAATTTTTTCTTAATGGCCCACTTGTTTCTTCTAGTTTTCATATCATTATCATTTATAGAAAAACAGCCGCCAAACACTGATGTTCAGCGCCACTTTCGAGCAACAAGTGCAAAATATGGGAAAGTATTTTCTTAAGGACGATTTTGTGCTCGTTTCGAACAAGAAGTACGTATCGGCGAATTCTCGTGTCCAGCAGAACTTTGTGGAAGTCTATAAGCAGGATAAGAACGAAAAACTACGCGAAATTTTGAGCGCTGAAATGGAAGAAGCGAAAAAGATTGATCGTAAGTTGAACTAAAAAAACTTTCACTCATTGGTTAATTGAAACAATAGTCGAAAAGGGGCCGGTCCGAGGCCAACAGGTGAGCAATCAGAGACCGGCCCCCTTGAGCCATGGAGCCGGTTTGACCCATAGGATCGGTTATAGCGTAAATATACTACGCTCAATAGAGGACCTGTGGCCAATTGCGCACATCGGAAAGTAAAGTACTTTCACAATTCGCATATTTCCTTACTTTCCATATGCGTAATTGGCCCCTGGTGGCCATACAGGCTTTACAGACTACAGGACAATCAAGACATCCTTGGATTTGGTATAACATCCAAAACCTAAATTTCGCATCTCAATAGGACGATATCCGAAAATTGAAATTTCTTTTTCGCTTGACAACTAATATATTGTTTTAGCGCAAAATCCGAAAATCCGTCGCACCTTGGTATTTGTCCAAATGAAACGACACACTAAGCTTTTGGCTCTATTCTTGACCCAAGCAGGAATTCCAGCAACGATTATTAATGGGTTGTTTCTTATATAGATTAACAATAATATGCGAGTTTTTTTAGCGATATGTCTCAGGATTTGCGTGAGAGGGCTTTGAAAGAGTTCCGCGATTATAGAACCCCAGTGCTTATCGCGACCGATGTTTGGTAAGCTTGAAAATTGTTACTATATGCAAATTTTCAGTGCTCGTGGTATCGACATTAAAGATTTGGATCATGTGGTGAATTTTGACTTGCCTCACGAGGCCACGACATACGTGCATCGCATTGGAAGAACAGGACGTCTGAAGGAAGGCACTGCAACATCTTTCTTTGATCCGAGTGGCAATGATGATATGAAAATTGTTAGAGATCTTGTTCAAGTATGTTCTTTGGTCGGTTCTAGGATGATTCGAAACAGACTATTCGCAACAGATAACACGAAATTCGCATATCTTGAAAATCGGGCAGATTCGAAACATCCTAGAGCCGTGTTGTCTCACAGCCTTGTACATTTTTCTTGTTTAGTTTGTTCGCGATGCCGGACAGGAGCCAGTTGAGTTTTTGGTTCGAGGTAAGTGTCCAGTGAGTTGACTTTATGTACATTACCTTTTTATTTAGCAAGTGGTGGAGATAATGAAGCAAATAGTGGACGACTGAATGGTGCAGCATTTGAGAATAATGAAGTGAAAAACGAACAGACAAATTTCAACAGCCAGCCATCCACGTTGTTAGATGCAAATGACGAATGGTGAATTGCTGAAAAAACTTCCATTATTAATCAATTGTTTATAAAAAAAGTTATAGTCGCAATTAAGGGTTGTGTTATAATATATTAAGTCTTGTGTTATATTTTTTAATCCACTTTTGTTCATTGTTTCAAGTTATTTAAACTTTGTGAAAATTTTGTTTGAATAAATAAAGATAAATTTGTCAAAAATCGAAAAATTCATCAAAAAGTGACAAATTTGTCAAAATTCCTAAAAAATCGAAAAATTTATCAAAATTGAAAAATTCGTTAAAATCGAAAGAAGTGCGTTAAAAATTGAAATTTTTTTCAAATTGTAACCAACTTTTTTTGTTAAAGGAAAAACTCAGGCGTTCGGAAGCACTTGAAAGCAATCGGATCAGGGCAGAGATCTTGTTCGGTGCGCTCGAAGATTTCAGAAAATCTCCTCTCCCCATCCGAGCGTGATAGCGCTCGGTCCCCAGTTTATTTTTTAAATTTTGACCCTTGTCTGCACCTTTTTCCTCTTTGGTGCGCCGTGATCTCAACTCCGTAGTGCCGAAAAGTTTTTCCGTGACGAATTTTTTCGAACATAAATCGAAATTTCTCTGTTAAAAAAAATATTCGAGTTTTTTTTTAAACCTTTGAACTTTGGTAAATAAGATTTTGAATATTTGCGCAAAATTTTATTTGAAAAAAATATGTAGGCCAAAAATCCGAAAGAGGAAATCGTTAACAAAAAATATTTAAACAGATGAAAGAGGAAATCATTAACAAAAATATTTAAACAGATAAGTCAATATGTACACTTAAAAAGCGTATAAAAATAATGAGTTTGAGTAACAAATAACGATTTTGACGGTTTTTCTCTAGCGTAGCCTAGCGCTGTAGCTACTTTAGAATCCTTCAGTACTACCCCCAACCCAGGATGATTCCCCAAACCTGAAAAAATGAAAAATTTTCCCTCTTGATCACCCTTTTTTGTTTTTGCACAAAATTTTAAAAAATTCATATAGTCCCTCATGATTTTTGGTTGAGGGACAAATTTTCCCGTACCCTTTTTTTCCCTGTATCTTTTTTTCCCAGTGACCATTTTTTCCCCAATAGTGAACTATTTTTTCCCAGTGACCATTTTTTCCCCAATTTTCGTTGTAATATTCNATGACCAAATTTTCTCATTTTTTCAACAAAAATCGTATTTTTTGAGCATTTTCAGCTTAAAAACTAGCATTTCTCAAAACATTTTCGCCGGCAGCGCTGGTTTTTAATTTAATTCGTGGATTTCACTAAAATTTCCCATTTTTCAACAAACAAAGCCCAAATTTGACATTTTTTCATCAAAAAATCGAAATTTTTTGCTTAAAAAAGTGTTTTTCAACAAAAAAATTTTTCGCGCCTATCAGCTCGAAAAAACATAAGGGGGAACCAAGATGATTTTTTTAATTTTTGGGAAATTCGCAAAAAATCGTCTTGGTCCCAATGACTTTGCCCAAAATTTTCGTCGCTAATTTTGTTGACATTTTCCGTCGTTTTTAATATAAATTTTTTTAGAAAATGTTGAATTCTATTTTTTATGGGATTTTGGTTTGCCTAGCGGCTATTTTTACAAGTATTTTTTTATCTTATGCCTTTTATCCTAGCCCCATAACATTTTAGCCTAGTGTTTCTCAAAGTTAAAAGGTGGCAATTTTGTCACCGATCATAAATATGCGAATTTTGGGAGCGATATAATTTGTTCATAGTGACAAATTTGTCTCCATGAACAAACTATATAGTTGTATATAATACTCAAAATTCCCATATTTATCGGTGACAAAATTCTCACTTCGTAACTTTGGGCATCACTATTTTAGCCTCGTTTGGTGCGGTCATCCTAACCGGTCACCAAGGCCCAGAAAATGTATCCTCAAAACAATCCATGGAAACCACCATAACCCTAAATGATGACGGTACTCTTAAGGGTACAACTAAACTTAAAGCTAGACACTGGATCAAGGGTTTCACCGGCGGTGTTGCTGTCGTCCTCTTTGACGAGAACAAACAAGAATTGTGGCATGGTGAATGGCATAAATACGGTGTAAATTTGCATTCTAGTAGAACTGAAAATTGGACGGAGCAGGTACCGATTGAAATTTTGCCAAAAGTAAAAAATTTCTCAATTATCCAAAGACACACGCCAACAAACCGTTTTGGACCTTGGCTCGAGAAAAATTGGCCAACTGTTATCGGTGTTATTCAATCAGTTGCTGGAAAATAATTTGTGCCATTTTAAATTTGTTGTAAAAATAAATTTGTTTCATGGATTTTTGAAATTTAAATCACACATAAAAAATGACAATAAAACATCTCTTATTTTGGTTGTGTGTGCGTCCGGAATCATGTGACCGGAAATTATGGTGAAGTTTTTGGAGGTTGCGGTTTTTATTTTATTTCTGGTGATTTTAGAGCACGTTTAGTCAAGGTTTTAGATTTATTTGAGCTCAGGGTTAGTGTTTTCTTTTTCTCATCAATGTTTCTCAAAATGTTTGCTTTCTAAACATTGCAATGTTTCTCAATGTTTGTTTTTGAAAGTTTCTTTCATTTTTTAAACTTTGGCAATTACTAAAAGTAGTAGCGAAATTACTAAATATAGTAGCTCAATTACTAAAAGTAGTAGCAAATTACTAAAAGTAATAGCAAAAGAACAAAGCAATCATTTTTAGCTCTCGAAGCTATAACACAGTATTATTGCACGAAGTAAAAGCTTTAGGAGGCAATGGAGGGATGGGAAAGAGGGGAAGTGAAGAAGAGGGGGAGGGAGAGAGTAAGCGGGGAAGGGACGGAATGGAGGATGAGGAGAAGAATGAGGGATGGATAAGATAAGAGAATATAGGAGGGTATAGATGGGGCGGAAGAGGAATGGGGACGGGGGATGGAAGAAGAGAGGGTGGAATGGAGAAGGGAGGAGTGGTGGGTAAGGAGATGGAGAATGAGGAGGAAGAGATGGGTAGGGGGAAGAAGGGAGAGATGGGGCGGAGAAAGAATGGGGGGAGGGGAGAGAAGAGAGGAGTAAGTGAAGAAGGGAGGGAGTGAGTTAGAGAAGAGGATGAAGGAAAGAAGTGAGAGAGGGATGGGTAGGGAGAGAGAAGAAGGGGAGGAAGGGAAGCAGAGATGGGGTGGGGAGGGAGATGTGTGTTGTGGGGTTGTATGATTGTTGTTTTATATGTTATATTTGTCGTTTTGAAATGTATTGGGCTGGTATAACAATAGTTCGGTAGCAGCGATCCTGTCTTCTTTTTTGGGGTGTTTCGATTTCGAATCCCAACACGTTCCAAAATCTTTTTTTTCACGTTTGAGCAAAAAACTTTATTTGATTTAAAATTAAAGCCAACAAAAACTTTATTTTTATGTAAACCCAATACACAAAGACAAACAATTCCTAAAAACGGAAAATACACAATTTCAAAAATAGTAAATGAGATCATGTTGGAGAAACATAAATACAACAACAAACAGGAAAATTATTTTTCGAGATTTATACGATTGAGCTTACGTCTCAGACGGCATTGGCATGTAATTGGCACCTAAAATTTGAAGGATTTAAAAAAATTTTTCTGAATTTTGATTACTTTGATAAAACCTTCAACAAAATCTGCTCCACTTCCTTCAAGGCGGACACCAGCAGGTCGAAATTCAAACATTGTCACACATTCTGAGGTGAAACTAAAAAAACAGGGTTAAAATTAATAGATCAGAATTTTTTTTGAAATTTTTTCTTTCAAAATCAAACATTTTAGGGATATTTTTATGCGAGACATCGATTGCGCGTATTTCCTTTCTAGGCAAGACAGATGAAGAATTTTTTGAGCTGCTTACTGAAATCAATCTTTTGCATTCTACGCAAATATAATGTCGATAAGTTTTTTTCTTGTGTAAATGTGAATTTTTAGGCCACATAGTTGGTGTGCAGTGGATTTTTGGCGGCATTAAATGGAATATCAACAAATGCTTTATGGTTACAGTTCCCGATAGAACGGCCGAGACACTTTTCTCATCATTCAAAAGTATATTTTGCCTGGTACAATCATAATCTCGGACGGATGGGCTGCATATCGGTGAACTTCCAGAAGACACCAGGTTGTACAACATTCGGAGAATTTCGTGGATCCAGTAAACAGCTTTACAAGACTTGGACGAATTCAAGCAGCAAATCCTCTAGACCGCGAAAGATATGCTTTACATGTATTGCTTAAACATTTTTCTTGCCCATCAGCATCGCCGGATTTCGAAGATATTTTTGAAGGACTTTATTCAGTTGAAGAAGGAGAAAATGGATAAGTCGTGCGTACAACTTACACCAGCTTTTCCAATGCCGCTCATGGACTTATTATTAGTGATAGGACTTGAGATGAAGGATTACGTATTGTTATTATAGTCTGGATTTTTATTTTGAAAAAAATTTGGGGGGGGGGTAAAAATTTCGAGTCTGAAAAAGGTATATAAATCCTTACAGAATGTTATCAATCCCATAACATTCATTCCTCTCTGTACTAGCACATTCAACAAAAGTAGAAATGAAAGATCGTCTCTGATCCTGTTGAATTTCCACTCTTGAACCATTTTGCTCTAAAATTTCATATTTTTTACTCCTATTTTTTATATTTCTTTCTCACCATGTCCATGCGTAGGTTGAAAGTTGGTTCGTATCACAGTTTTGCAAACATGTTCGTGGTTAGGTAGTGACTTGGCACTGGCTGCCGATCGTTTTTGATTAGTCAGCTAAAATTGGACATAAATAAACAAATTTTCATAATTTTCGTTCTTGATGTGTGTGTTGAGTTTGGTTGAACAAAACTCAAAAACACGGGAGCAAAAATAATTTTTATTTCATTTGTTAGTGGCAGATGTTTTTTGTGCTTATAGGGAAACAAGGAAGGGGGGAACTTTTTTGCAAATAATTTTTTATGCAAAATTTTCACGTGCAAAACATAAGAATTTGTAGTATGAATTTGTATTATGCATTACAAAAAGTGACAATTTTGTCACTAAATATGCGAATTTTGGGCACGATATACTTTGTTCGTTATGAAAACTTTGTCATCACGAACCAGGGCCGTATCCAGATTTTTGGGGGGAGGAGCTAAGGGGGGAAATTTTTCATTTTTTGGATTTCGGGGGGGGGCTTGAACCTGCTTAGCCCGCTGTCACGAACAATTTATATTGTGCCCAAAAGTTGCATATTTAAGGCTGGCGACAAAATTTTGAACTTTTTTGTAACTAGTTCGCACAACGAATGCAAAATCTTACAAGTTGATCAGAATCTTCAAAATTTAATGGAGGATAATAACCCGAATCAAATTCATCCGTCATAAAAGGCTCATAATTTGATATCACTAAAAAAAATAAAATAGCCTATTATTTATTATTAGTTGTTTATAATACTTACCATACATAGAACTCGTTACAGATACCCAATTCAACAAAACTAAACTCATAAGAAACATTTGGAAAGACTCTAGAAATCTTGATGCTTGTAACATTCTTGGGGTGTTTTTTGTGTGGTAGTTGTGTGTGTTTGAGCACCCAAGTTTTGAGTCTAAAAAATTTGAATTTTTATTAAAAAGTTAATAATGTACAATTTTTTGAAAAAGTCCATTAACGCGATAGAAGAAAGAAAGAATGAGGATCACGTACTCAAGTGGTATAATCCGTTTCAAAATGGGTACTCATCCGATCTGACAAGTTAAGCAACGTTGAGAGACATCTAGATTCGATCCTAGGGTCAAACTTGATTTCCAAACAATGATAGGCAAAAATAAATAGAATCTTTGCCTATATTTCTTGAAAATCAAAAATTTTATCCTAGCAGGATCGAACCTGGCTGTCTCAAGGTTGTTTAACTTACTAGATCGGACGAGCGCCTTCTTTATCCACTGCGCTATGTACATTTTAAAAAAATCGAGTTTTCGTGTCAATATACAAACCAATTCAAACCAGACGTTTGCGTCTCGACCACCTTTTCGAGACGGTTAACGCGCAGCCTAAGAAAAGTGCCAACACTCTACTTTACCTTTATTTTCACTACACAATTTGAAACTTCGTTTTAGCTACGTTACATGTTTTCTTGTTAATATGCTCTTAATAAACACCTGCACGCAACACTTCAACGCTTTCACGTGATCTACCCACACTTTATCCCTATAAGCTTATACATTTCCTAATTACAAAGAGCTAACTAAAAATTCAGTCGTCAACAACAACTTACTCAAACTATGGACATATAATTATTATAAGTTTATAAGAAATAACCAAACACTTGGTCTACTCGGAACTATAAAATTGAGAAGTAAAATTTTTCCCCACACTTATAGGACCACAAAACCCGCTCCCTCTTATCTAATTATCGGGGGAATTGAAAAAAAAGATTTCTATATATATTCAGAAATGATGCTAAAATAGAATTGTTATGAAGTTGAAATAAGAAAATTATATTAGCAAGTACCAAAAAGCTAATCAGGAAATTAATGAAATTTTTTGTGTTGAAAAGAAAGAAAATAGAACTATGAAAATTTTTAAAGGTATTTTTAGAACTTATATTATAATAGAAACAAATTCATAACAATTCTATTATATATTAGGTTGTAACATAAGTATCTGCGGCCCAAAAAATATATCTAAAATCAGCATTTTTCGCTCATTTTCGATGAAATTTTTTTCAGTATTGGGTAAGAGTCTATACTAGATACGATCCAGTATTTTTGAGCGGAACTCACGTTTTCATGCCAATAACCAGACGTTTTCAAAAATGGGGTTTTTCAATGTTGCAAATTAATTTTAAAATGTCGATATTTGGCTATAGAAGTCGATTTTTGGCGAAATTTTCGACTGTAGTAGGGTTTTTTCTAGTCGGGAAATCGATTGCGAGGCATGAAAATGCTTGCCTGATCCTGATTTAGGGAATACAAAGTTTTTGAGCCATACTATATATAGCCAAACCTCCATATAACGATACATACACAAAAAAATTTGCGCGCAAAAGCAAGAGCACTACCCCAGGCCTGTAAAAAGAGCTGAATTTCGAGGGGCTCCACCCAAAAATTTTGAAAAATAATAAGGGTTTCCCTTAAATTAGGAAAAATTTTTTCATTTTTTCGATTTCGAGGAACACCACTTTTTATGAAAACCTTATAAGCTTTATATTTTTTGCTCAAGCTTTTGAGTTTTGATATCAAAAAGTTTATAAGGTTTTTCTTCGAAACACAAAGGTTTTCATACAAAGTGGTGAAAACTAAAGTTACTCAGCATGCGCTAAGGAATTTTTTGAGCTATCGCTCGACCCATTTGGACACGTTTAAAAAATCGAGTTTTCGTGTCAATACACAAACCAAGTCAAACCAGGTCGAAACGCCGTCTCGAATTGGTTTCGAATTCGAGACGTTTAGCGCCGCGTTTCGCGTCTCGAACACCTGTTCGAGACGGTTATCGCGCAGCCTTAAAGGAAGAGTAAACTTTACAGCAGCATCTCGAAGAGTGCATTTTCAACTTCAGAGTGTTGTTATATCTCCTCAACCATAAAAAGTTTTTGGTCGAGATATTTTAAAAATATTCTACGCATTGTGATAAGTTATTTTTAAAAAAGACCCCGACCAAAAATCTTTTATGGTTGAGGAGATATAACACTTTGAGGTTGGAAGTACACTCTTTCGAGATGCTGTAAATTTTATTCCCTCTTTAAGAAAAATAGCATTTTTGAAAGAGGGTTTTTACCTAGTTGCCCCTCCCCCAAACTGAAATCATAGAACCACTACTGCCGTCCACCCCTTCATTTTTGCGAAAAAACACCATTACCGAACTTGGCTACAAATTTCTAAAGTTAGCTTATCGTATGCGATGCTTTTCATAAATTGCCACCGAACCCACCTGGTTCAAAATAGCTATTTTTAAATCAAAAATAGGCTATTTTTATACTAAAAATAAAAATAACAGAATTCGACCACCACCGCCAACCCACTTGTTATTAATCTTGTACAGTAGGCACGAAAAAATGATGTTAGAAAAAAATGGTGACAAAAATAGGCTAAAAGATTTACGCAAGTTCAAAAGGTGCAATGATTTAGACTAGAAATTTGTCATGTTTCAATATTAGAGACATAATTTGACTCGATAAAAAGCTTAACGCCATCAATTAAACATTTGAGTAGGATTTCGTTTCAATACACAAACCTTTGACGGAAAATTCTATTTTTGCATCATTTTTTATTAAATTTTCATATAATGAACATTCTAGCCATTTTTATAACTCTGTGAAATGAATAAAATGACACCAAAATTATCCAATTTGAAGATTGTTTTGGGTTATTGAAAGGAAAACCTGATTCATATCTTCGTTTCAATAACCCAAAACAATTGTCAAATTTGATAATTGTAGTGTCATTTTATTCGTCTCGTCGAGTTATAAAAAATGCTATATTTATTTTTTTCTAAATGTTCAAGAATTTTGAATTATTCTCTTCTCAATATATAGAATTGATTGATTCAGGGAAAAAACTATCGTCACAAGCTTTCGTTGTAATACACAAAATTTTAAAAATCGCCAACTTCACACGCAATTATCTCAAAAACTACAACGATTCAGAACATGCCATAAAAACAAAAATGCTCCATTTTTCACGAACTTTCTGAATATACACAAAATGACAACTTTTTTTTCCTACCGGACTGGTCCTTTAAGCCTAACATAAACTTGAGAAACCACAAGCTTGTCTAAGAAACGATAAATTTTCACGCTCTTCATCACAATTTCACCATTTATTACTTTTTTTCTTTCTATACAAATCAAGCAAATTCTAAGGCCTCAAAAATTACGTAGGCTTTGTATGATGCTACTTTTTTTAATATTTTTCTTGTTTGTTAAGATTTATTAAGGGATTTGTCTGAATAAACAGGGTGGCTAAAAAAAGTGGATTTTTGCAATTTTTATAGTTTGTTGGGGTGATTTGGGGTCAGAGAAGCCGTTTTCAAGATTTTTCAATGCGCGCAATCGATTCCTCGCATAGAAAAACCCCCATAGAGTTATTTTAGAAAAAAATTTTTTGGCGAAAATTTCGAAAAATCACAAAAATCCACTTTTTTTAGCCACCCTGTACCTTTTTACCTTCTGAGTCAAAAATACTTATGAATTACACTTAATTTATGCTTTCCAAAGTATCTAGATATATCTTGATACTTTTGAAAGAAAAAATTATTTTTACGAAAGATATTTAATTGAGGGAAAAGGTGACGTACCATAGATCAAAATGATATTAAAGCATAATGTCATTTCATCATCACGCTCTGTTTGGCGACAAAATTTTTTCAATTATCCTCCTCCCATCCCACCTCTCCAACCTAAATTGGATCTTGTTTACCCTACTATTATAAACATTAAATATAATTCAAGCAAAAACTTTTCCCACACAAGCTAAAGTGCATCTCTATTAGCTATTAATAATTATTAAAAGTACATAATTCAAAAACACATCCGTGTACACCGTAAAAATGTCCTCATCAAGAAAATAAAAATATCCCACTTCTTTCTTATAATTCACTTACGTGAACTATACATACGAACAAACAAGCTTAATAAGGTTTAGGTAGAAAATCGTTTCAATGAACACGATTTTATTGAAAATCAGGCAAAGTTACATTTCTTGACATCCTTGAACGCATCCTCACGCTTCGCTTGGTGAAAAAAATTTTTCAACCATCCTCCTCCTACCCCACCCCTCCAAGCCAAAATTGGATCTTGGATACCCTACTATGAACATCAAATATAATTCAAGACAAAAACTTTTCCCACACAAGCTAAAAGTGCATCTCTATCATCATCAGGCATTAATAAAAGTACATCATTCAAAAACACATCCGTGTACATCGTAAACATTTCTTTTTCAAGAAAATAAAAACTTCCCACTTCTTTCTTATTATTTGAACTATACATACGAACAAATAAGTTTAATAAGGTTTACGTGCATGTGCTAGGTACGTGTATCTATTAATGATTTTCAAGTTTTTTAATTTTAACAAAATAAGCCTATAGGAGGTTTTCTATTCGAGAAATTGATTTCGCGCATTGCCGAACCTTGAAAATGCTTCCGTGACCCTGATTCAGGGAAGAGATGTGTGTATTGAAGCGAAAATAGGCTAATACAAGGTCGGGGGAAGAGGTTTCAAGGTTCGACAATGCGCGCAATCGATTCCTCGCATAAAAAACCTCCTATAGGATTATTTAGGTAAAAATTAAAAAACTTGAAAAATTTTGAAAAATCGCAAAATTCGTCAAAAATTCGAAAATTTTGATTACATAATAACTGGATGACCCACTAGGTCAGATTCCCAGGAATATTTTGGAGGTGTTGTGGTGTGCTGTATATATAAGCAAATTTCAAAAATTTTGCCCATAGCCTAATAGGTAAGGAGCCAAGCTATCAAAATGTAGGTGTGGGTTCGATCCCGTCAGGAGTCAATTTTGTATATGTGGTCGTGGGTTTATGCACACTTTAGCCATCTGATGAGTCCTAATAAAGATGAAACCAAAAACAGGGCACATCATAACAATGGGTCTATATTTTTTTCTCATTTTTCATGGGCATCTCTTCTAATTTCAAAATCACCTGCTATTTCCGTTTCTGCACAACCACAACCTACCTATTCAAAACATATTTTTTTCATTTTACAAAAAAATATTTCGCTAATCAAGTTTCATAAACAAGCTTAATTTCGTAATGAAATATCAAGATCATAGTTCTAATAATAAAAAATGCATGTTATTATTCAAAATATATTCGAAAGAAATAATTTTTTTGTGTGCTAATTTTGTAGATAAGATAAAACAAACATAATCAAAAACACATGACGAAAAACTTGATTGTTTTGAAGCATGCGATATGCACGAGGAACAAACAACAAGTGGGAGAATGAATTTATGAGTACAAAGTTTATAGATATGGCCAGGGTGTCCAGATTTCACCTTTTACGGTGAAATTTGGCAGTATAACTTTTCGTACAATTGTGGTTCGTACGAACTTTTCGTACGGTCTTTTCGTTGCCTGATTATCAATAAAATCCGTTTTGGTTTAAATTTTTTCGCGTCAATAAACGGATTTTATTGATAATCAGGCAACGAAAAGTTCGTACGAAAATTACCGTACGAAAAGTACTGTACGAAAAGTTCGTACGAAACACAATTGTACGTACGAAAAGTTATACTGCCTGAAATTTCCTTCTCAACGACTCTTGGCAAAAATTAAAAAAACTTGAAAAATTTTGAAAAAATCTCATGGGTGGTCCCCTACACATTTTCATGTGGGTGGCCTCACGTGAAATTGTGTAGTAAAAATAAAAATTTCGACCTTCGAGGATTGAACCCGCCTCCTACAATACAAGTGCCTATCATCCTAACCATAGGTCGGCAAGGGGGGGCCTCCCCCCCCCCCTGACCCACGCACGCACGGACCCAAAATTGAGGGGGGACCACGCACTCATGGACCCAAAATTGAGGGGGGACCACGCATAGACCCCGCCGAACATATGAGGTGGATAAAAATTGGGTGTCAGAAGACTAAAAAAAAAAGGTCGTTTTTTTTGGTGGGGGACTACTCATCGGGGGCCCCCCCCCCCCCCCCCACCTTGCTGACCTATGATCCTAACCATTTGACTATGGTGTATTAAAAAAATTTGAACATTGCGAGCATACATGGGCAAGGGGGTATTGTACCCCCCTAATTCGTCGTATCGGGGGAAAAATTAATGGACCAATTCGTATTTGGGAAGCTACCCAGACTGAATTCGTTGTGAAAATCCGTATACGAATTCATAAATCGAGAATGAATTCGTATTTCGACTTTTTCGCCTGTCGACGTTTTTTTTTGGTCGACAGTAACCTTTGGGACCAATTCGTATTTTGGGGCCCAGTACCCCCTGCTTGCCCATGTATTATTGCGAGGAAACTGACTATATCGCTGTCTGCTACCTTATGACGATAAAAATAAAGATATATGCTTACATTTCTGTCAATTCAAAACATCCTTTTGAATCAAGCACTAATAAACTGACTGAACAACTAAAGATCTTGCAAATTAGACTCCTTTTTATAGTATAACCTTATTAAAAAGTTATATTGAAGCACAACGCACTTTATTTACATATCACAGCTCACGAAAATGGTAAAAAAATTCCTCTGAAGAATGTTCTTCTTGTTATTAGAGGTTGGAAAAATCAAAATTTGGAACTACTACACAATAGAGAGGGGCCACCCACGTAAAAAATTTTCGAAAATTTGTCCATCCAAATATGTTATTTGGGAAATGACATGTATATACTTTTAGCACTTGCTTATTTTTAACCGCCTTCGTTTTTTTGGATTCCTAATTCCAGAAAGTGTAAAGAAAAAAAATTAACTTTGATGATTTTGACACGTACACCTAGTTTTTTTTTAATATTCTTCTTCTAGGAAAAATTATAAGCAAAAATAAAATGATGTTATACATATATAACGGCTCACGAAAATGGCAAAAAGTTCCTCCAGATTTTTTCTGGAAATGACCTCTCTAGGGGTAAAAACATGCGGAAAATCCGAATTTGACATCTTCAAAGCGAAAAAACGCTTCCCTGATTCAGGCAAGGCCTGTGTATTGAAGCGAAAAATCGCAAAAATGCGTGTCTTGCCTAAAAACGACCTCTTTTGGGGTAAAAGTGTGCGGAGAATCCGAATTTGACATTGATAAAATTCCTCGGATTCAAGAAAAGCTGCATATCGATGCGAAAATTCAAGAAAATCATTTGTTAATTGGATTAAATCATTGCTTAACTATAATATGAATATAAGAAAAGCGTTGTTTTTAGACCAAAATATGTTATTTTCTCAAATTTTCGCTTCGATATACAGTTTTTCTTGAATCCAAGGAATTTTATAAATGTCAAATTCGGATTCCCCGCACATTTTTACTCCAAAGGGGATCGTTTTTAGGCAAGGCACGCATTTTTGCAATTTTTCGCTTCAATACACAGGCCTTCCCTGAATCAGGGAAGCGTTTTTTCGCTTCGAAAATGTCAAATTTGGATTTCCCGCATGTTTGTACCCCTAGAGAGGTCATTTCCAGAAAAAAAATTTGGGGGAACTTTTTTTGCCATTTTCGTGAGCCATGAATATGCACAACATCATTATATTTACGCTTATAATTTTTCCTAGAAGAAGAATATTAAAAACTAGGTGCACGTGTCAAAATCATCAAGGTTAATTTTTCCTTTCCACTTCCTGAAACTAGGAATCCAAAACACGAACATGGTTAAAAATAAGCAAGTGCTAAAGTATATACATGTCATTTCCCAAATAACACATTTGGATGGACTGAGAGGAACATTTTGCAAATACGCCTTCTTTTAGGAG
Organism: Acrobeloides nanus; assembly: GCA_900406225.1. Classification (NCBI taxonomy): domain Eukaryota; kingdom Metazoa; phylum Nematoda; class Chromadorea; order Rhabditida; family Cephalobidae; genus Acrobeloides; species Acrobeloides nanus. Next base: position 19,256 of record OZJO01000263.1, read on the forward strand.
TAGGAAAAAATTTTTTGGACACCTTCGAGATCCTGGGATTCGCTGATTTACCGATATGTAAGAAACAGCAAATCAACGTTTCCGTTAGTCATCTGGTTCCCGTTCCCTTAGAGGACCAGTCGACTCGGAAAAAAGTTGCATAATTTTTATATATTCAGAAAGTTCATAAGAAATGGGGTATTTTTTGTTTTTCGACACCCTCTGAATCGTTGTAGTTTTTGAGATAATTGCGTGTAAAGTTTCGTCTGTGTATTACAACGAAAACGTTCGTTTCAAATTCCTGATTCAATAAAAATTTTTTTATTGACAAAAAAATAATTTGAATTTCTTGTGCATTTAGGAAAAAATATATAGCATTTTTATCAGCTCAATGAGACAAATAAAATGGCACCAAAATTATTCAATTTGAAAATCGTTTTGGATTATTGAAACGAAAGCCTGATTCATGGTTTTCGTTCCAATAACCCAAAACATTGTTCAAATTCAATAATTTTGGTGTCATTTTATTCGTCTCACTGAGCTGAGAAAAATGCAAAATTTACTTTGCCTAGATGCTCAAGGAATTCAAATTATTTTCTTGTCAATAAACAAACTTTTCTTGAATCAGGAATTTAAAAAAAAATATTTTCGTTGTAATACACAAATGAAACTTCACACGCAATCATCTCAAAAACTACAACGACTCAGAACATGCTATAAAAACAAAAAATGCTCCATTTTTCATAAACCGAATATATACAAATTATGGAAACTTTTTCGACTAGTCCGGTTG
>OZJO01000263.1:20127-40451 GCA_900406225.1 Acrobeloides nanus
AAAGTGCATCTCTATTAGCTATTAATAATTATTAAAAGTACATAATTCAAAAACACATCCGTGTACACCGTAAAAATTTCCTCATCAAGAAAATAAAAATATCCCACTTCTTTCTTATAATTCACTTACTTGAACTATACATACGAACAAACAAGCCTAATAAGGTTTAGGTAGAAAATCGTTTCAATGAACACGATTTTATTGAAAATCAGGCAAAGTTACATTTCTTGACATGCTTGAACGCAGCCTCACGCTTCGCTTGGTAAAAAAAATTTTTCAACCATCCTCCTCCTACCCCACCCCTCCAAGCCAAAATTGGATCTTGGATACCCTACTATGAACATCAAATATAATTCAAGACAAAAACTTTTCCCACACAAGCTAAAAGTGCATCTCCATCATCATCAGGCATTAATAAAAGTACATCATTCAAAAACACATCCGTGTATATCGTAAACATTTCTTTTTCAAGAAAATAAAAACTTCCCACTTCTTTCTTATTATTTGAGCTATACATACGAACAAATAAGGTTTACGTGCATGTGCTAGATACGTGTATCTATTAATGATTTTCAAGTTTTTTAATTTTAACAAAATAAGCCTATAGGGGGTTTTCTATTCGAGGAATCGATTTCGCGCATTGCCGAACCTTGAAAACGCTTCCGTGACCCTGATTCAGGAAAGAGATGTGTGTATTGAAGCGAAAATAGGCTAATACAAGGTCGGGGGAAGGGGTTTAAAGGTTCGGCAATGCGCGCAATCAATTCCTCGCATAGAAAAACACCTATAAGGTTATTTTTGTGAAAATTAAAAAGCTTGAAAATTTTTTTTTAAATCGCTCAAAGATCACAAAATTGCCCTTTTTGGGGGCACCCTGTAGTCTGTTTAACGAGAACGTTGAAAAAAGTAGCGTTCCATAGCTGATAAAGAAGCCGGTCGTTCGATCTGGCAAGTTAAACAACGATGATCTGGCAAGTTAAACAACGACTTTGGGCATCTCCTCTAATTTCAAAATCACCTGCTATTTCTGCACAACCACAACCTAACTATTCAAAACATATTTTTTTCATTTTATAAAAAAATATTTCGCTAATCAAGTTTCATAAACAAGCTTAATTTCGTAATGAAAAATCAAGATCATAGTTCTAATAATAAAAAATGCATGTTATTATTCAAAATATATTCGAATAAAAAATAATTTTTTGTTATGTTTTGCTAATTTTGTAGATAAGCTAACAAACATAATCAAAAACACATGACGAAAAACTTGATCGTTTTGAAGCATGCAATATACACGAGGAACAAACAACAAGTGGGAGAATGAATTTATGAGTACAAAGTTTATAGATATGGGGCCAGGGTGTCCAGATTTCACCTTTTATGATGAAATTTGGCAGTATAACTTTTCGTACAATTGTGGTTCGTACGGTACTTTTCGTACGAACCTTTCGTACGAATTTTTCGTTGCCTGATTATCAATAAAATCCGTATTGGTTTAAATTTTCTCGTGTCAATAACGGATTTTAGTGATAATCAGGCAACGAAGAGTTCATACGAAAGGTTCGTGTGAAAAGTACCGTACGAACCACAATTGTACGAAAAGTTATACTGCCTGAAATTTCACTCTCAACGACTCTTGGTAAAAATTAAAAAAACTTGAAAAATTTTGAAAAAATCGCAAAATCTCATGGATGGCCCCCACACATTTTTCACATGGGTGGCCCCACGTGAAATTGTGTAGTAGCTCCAAAATTTTCTATGCCTTTTTTATGAAAACTTTAACATCTTGGTAAAAAATGGAACTTTGTTCGATAAATTTGAATTTTGTTGTGTATTGACACGAATACTTGAGAACATAAAAATTCTTAACAACATAAACATTCTTCAGTTTAGCTCAAAATACATAACTTTATTGACCAACTTTGCCCAGAATTTTGTGCTCTACAAGATAGGCTACTTAAAAAAAATCTATTTTCTTGGGCTGGTCCTTTAAGCTGTGATAGCTATACTCATTTCCCACTGTACTTCATAAAAAGTGGGCACTCATAGCATAGTGGCTAAGGAACCAGGCTATCAATATGTTGGTGATGGTTCGATCCCGCCAGGAGTCAATTCTTTTTATCAGTGATAAGAAATTTTGCCTAGGGGTATTTTTATGCGAGAAACACGAATTTACTATTATTTATTCATGAAAAACTGTGTAAAAAGTAGAAAAATTAATTTTCTAAAATTGGTAAAAAATTAATTTTTCTAATTTTTACAAAATTTTTCATGAAAAAATAACAGCAGATTCGCGTTTCTCGCATAAAAATACCTCTAAGCAAAATTTTTTGCCAGTTTTGGACACTGAAAAAAGAATTGACTCTTGGCGGGATCGAACTCGCACCTACATATTGATAGCCTGGCTCCTTAGCCACCAGGCTATGGGTGCCCACTTTTTTATGAAGTACAGCGGGAAATGGAGTATACCTTCATATATAAGGTTCCATATAGTCAAAATCGAAAAATAATAGGAAAAATTTTTATGTAATTTTATGGGGAATTTGCTTTAACAACTTTTTGTGAATCGCCGAAAATAAAAATTTCGACCTTCGAGGATTGAACCCGCCTCCTACAACACAATTAGCTATCTTCCTAACCATTTGACTATGGTGTATTAAAAAAATATGAACGTTGCGAGGAAACTATATCTATAACTGACTATATCGCTGTTTGCGACTTTATGACGATAAAAATAAAGATATATGCTTATGTCTGCCAATTCAAAACATCCTTTTGAATCAAGCACTAATAAACTGACTGAATAACTAAAGATCTTGCAAATTAGGCTCCTTTTTTATAGTATAACCTTATTAAAAAGTTATATTGAAACACAGCGCACTTTATTTACATATCACGGCTCATGAAAATGGGAAAAAAGTTCCCCTTAAGAATGTTCTTCTTGTTATTAAAGATCGGAAAAAATCAAAATTTTGATCAAAATTTGGAGTTACTGATACAATAGAGAGAGAGGCCACCCACGTAAAAATTCTTCAAAAATTTTTCATCCAAACTTGTTATTTGGGAAATGACATGTATATACTTTTAGCACTTGCTTATTTTTAATCGCCTTCGTTTTTTGGATTCCTAGTTCGAGAAAGTGTAAAGAAAAAAAATTAACTTTGATGATTCTGACACGTACACCTAGTTTTTCTTTATATTCTTCTTCTAGGAAAAATTATAAGCGAAAATACAATGATGTTATACATATTCATTTCTCACGAAAATGGCAAAAAGTTCCTCCAAATTTGTTCTGGAAATGACCCCTCTAGCGATAAAAACATGCGGAAAATCCGAATTTGATTTTTCGAAGCGAAACAACGCTTCCTTGATTCAGAGAAGGCGTATTGTGTATTGAAACGAAAAGTCGTAAAAATGCAATTTTTGCCTAAAAACAACTTCTTTTGGGGTAAAAATGTGCGGGAAATCCGAATTTGACATTTATAAAATTCCTCGGATTCAAGGGAAGCTGTATATCGACGCGAAAATTCAAGAAAATCATTTGTTAATTGGAATTAATAATTGCTTAACTATATAATATGAATATAAGAAAAGCGTTGTTTTTAGACCAAAATATATTATTTTCTCGAATTTTCGCGTCGATATACAGTGTTTCTTGAATCCGAGGAATTTGATCAATGTCAAATTCGGATTCCCCGCACATTTTTACTCCAAAGGGGATCGTTTTTAGGCAAGACACGCATTTTTGCGATTTTTCGCTTCAATACACAGGCCTTCCCTGAATCAGGGAAGCGTTTTTTCGCTTCGAAAATGTCAAATTTGGATTTCCCGCATGTTTGTACCCCTAGAGAGGTCATTTCCAGAAAAAAAATTTGGGGGAACTTTTTTTGCCATTTTCGTGAGCCATGAATATGCACAACATCATTATATTTACGCTTATAATTTTTCCTAGAAGAAGAATATAAAAAACTAGGTGCACGTGTCAAAATCATCAAGGTTAATTTTTCCTTTCCACTTCCTGAAACTAGGAATCCAAAACACGAACATGGTTAAAAATAAGCAAGTGCTAAAGTATATACATGTCATTTCCCAAATAACACATTTGGATGGACTGAGAGGAACATTTTGCAAATACGCCTTCTTTTAGGAGTAGGAAAAAATTTTTTGGACACCTTCGAGATCCTGGGATTCGCTGATTTACCGATATGTAAGAAACAGCAAATCAACGTTTCCGTTAGTCATCTGGTTCCCGTTCCCTTAGAGGACCAGTCGACTCGGAAAAAAGTTGCCATAATTTTTATATATTCAGAAAGTTCACGAGAAATAGAGCAGTTTTCGTTTTTACGACACCCTCAGAATCGTTGTACTTTTTGAGATAATTGCGTGTGAAGTTTCGTCTGTGTATTACAACGAAAACATTTGTTTCAAATTCCTGATTCAATAAAAATTTGTTTATTGACAAGAAAATAATTTGAATTTCTTGAGCATTTAGGAAAAAATAAATATAGCATTTTTCTCAGCTCAATGAGACGAATAAAAAGTCACTAAAATTATTGAATTTGAACAATGTTTTGGGTTATTGAAACGAAAACCTGATTCATGTCTTCGTTTCAATAACCCAAAACATTGTTCAAATTCAATAATTTTGATATCATTTTATTCGTCTAATTGAGCTGAGACAAATGCTAAATTTACTTTTTCCTATATACTCAAGAAATTCAAATTATTTTCTTGTCAATAAACAAACTTTTATTGAATCAGGAATTTAAAGCAAATATTTTCGTTGTAATACACAAATGAAACTTCACACGCAATTATCTCAAAAACTATCACGATTCAGAACATGCCATAAAAACAAAAAATGCTCCATTTTTCATAAACCGAATATATACAAATTATGGAAACTTTTTCGACTAGTCCGGTTGAAGTTTAAGTTATATAGCATAGAAAACTATAACTTACCAGAATTTATATAAGCAGCCAAAAAATTGCACCACGCCTCTTCGAAACCTTCCTTTTACACAAAATAATGCACCACTCTCATGAAAAACTTCAAAATCGACAAAAACAGGTGTAGCAGCGATTCGACGTCGTGCTGCCTACCGAATCTACATTAGAAACACCTGTCACGTTTTGCAGCAGCGCAGTGACGTTGATGCTTGTTAATATATTATCGCGACTGTGGTTGTCGTTTATCGGCGGTGGCGGGGAAAATTGAAAAATTGAGTTATCAAAGGTGAATTGCTGTTGTAGAGAAGGAAAATTTTTATTATATTTTTTTATAAGGAGGCGGAATGATGAGAACTAGGAATCATAATAAAATATTTTTCACACTTAGTTGTGACGCCGATTGGAGTAATTCGGTGTGCTGTTACAGGTGTTAAGATACAAGAGTTTTGGTATGTTTCTGGGAAGTGGCTCTATTCTTGGAGTAAATCCGTTTGATAGTAAAAAGTCTGAGTTGAAGGGTACAAAGTAAAATGAAATCAAGAGTCTATTTTTTCTTGTTACTAAAATAGGCACAGCGTGCTGAAAAATGGAATTTTTAAATAGCTTTTTTAAACTCTATTTATACTGTAAGCTAAAAATAAATGAAATGTTCACATCAAAAATATAGCATTGATAGAAGGTATCTCCCAGAGAAATCAACGCCCCGCATACTCTGCCGGTCATAAAGATAGAACCACTCTAATTTTTAGGAGTTCCAAGCTTGTCAAATTTCGTGTCTTTTAGCTCTTGTACAGTGTTGTAGCATTTGTTTTCGATATAACTTCGTCTCATAAGAATTCCCCAGAGATTTTTAATCAAGTTGAAGTCCGGAGAGCAAGCATTTTTTTCGTAAGCATTCGTTTGTCGACCAAGTGTAGTAGTCATCACAGGAATAGGTTCTTGAATAGTTTTCTGTGACTCGGACACGATTGGTTTCTTCTTCGTAAAGCGAATCTTTAGATGCTACTTAACGATGATGTAAGCTCCTTGTCATCGCTTTTAGCTCTTATACCATCGCCTCCTGACTGTGCATTGATAGTCTTTGCACCATGAGTCTTGTTTAAACGCACCATGTTCTTGTCCATATGCATTCTAATCAACTCTCAATGACTTGATTCTTGAAGTGAAGATTGAAACTGAATAATTTGATTTAAAGCTGAAGCAATTGTTTTTCGACGAACGGTGATCAACTAATCGAATCGTCGCCTTTTACACCCGCAATTTCGATGCAACAATTTCATTACTATTATTACTTTATACTCGTACATCAATAAATGCACCGGAACAAAATGGTTCAGACACACAAATAAGCACACACGTTTGCTCTAGAGTGTAAGATAACTTGAAAAATACGATTTTCCATGCTGTGTGTACCGGATTGTCGATCGTTTCTTGGTCGATATCCACCCAAGCTTGCCAAATTGCGAGTCTTTTAGCTCTTGCACAGTGTTGTAGTGTTTTTGTTTTCGGCGTAAATTCGTCTCACAAGGATTCACCAGAGATTCTCGATCAAGTTTAACCCATTTTGGCCGACAACTCGGTGTGACGGTATTTTTTGAAAATTTTTGCACAGAAGTGCTTAGAGTAGCCTAAGAATAAATTTCGCAAAAAAATTGGCAAAATTTAACAAAGGCAAAAAAATTAAGCTTCAGCCGGGGATCGAACCCTCGACCTATTGGGCCAAAAAAAATTATACAGTTAGATTCGCCATGATCTATTTATATGAAAAATGTCATTATTTCATCAAAAATCTCAACCTAGAAGGAGATATAGGCTATTTTAGTTCGAGGCTCATTTTTACCCTAAAATTTTCCAAATGCAAAGTTTCAATCAAATTTTTAACTATCTTAGAAAGTTTTTTAAATGTAAAACAATGTTTTACATCTTTGTTCGGCTTGATCTCAGGAATTTTTTAAAGGGGGGGGGGGAACCACTTTCATTAGAAAATCCGGTTTTTCGAAAAATTTTTTTTCGATTTTATCCTAAAAACCGACTTTTTCTTTTTAGTCGAAAAATCGATTGCTCGCATTTTTGAAGCGTGGAAAATTAAGTTTGACCCTGAAAATCAGAGTAGAACTGCGTTTCAAGGCGAAAATTTTTTTTCGATTTTCTTCTAAAAATCGACTTTTTAGGGTATTTCTAGACTTTTTCACGCTTCAAAAATCGATTGCGCGCATTTTTGAAGCGTGAAAAATTAACCTTTAAGAGTCTTTTTTAAAATTTTACCCATATTATTCTAAAAATATAAGAAGTTGTTAGGCTTATCAACATGCAAAAATTAGCCAAAAGCCTCAAAAAGTCAGTATTAGATTCTTCAATTTTGTATGCCACACAAAACTAATGTTATATAACGATTCAGCATGATCAAATCTACCAAAATTACGAAGGAAATGAAAAAATTACGAAGAATTGTTGAAAAAAGTTAAAATAAGTGTAAAAAACCCCTAAAAAATCGATTTTTTAGGTATTTGACCACTTTTTTGAAATCGTGGTCAAAAAATAATGGCGGGAATCGATTCCTCGCAATTTTTACCCTATATATGACCAAACATACATGTAAAAACTTTGTTTCTGTTAAAAACCGAATTTTCTCATGAAAGTGGTTCCCCCCCCCCCCTTTAAGCTATTGCTCAACCCGCTTGGATTAAGCCTGATCAAGTTGTGGGGATTTCTTTGTGGTGAGTCATATATGACCCAATCGTCCAAAATGGGTTAAGTCGGGAGAACAAGCAGGCCAACCCAATAAATACGTGGAGATTAAAAGCACGTTTTTATCGTCCTTCGTCCCCCTTTCCAATGACATCTTGACCATGGCCCTAGCATTTATAGTTTTCGAGAAAAGTGACTTTCGTTCCAGAAGTAACGATTTTTGAACCCCTCAAAAATTCACGACACATCTTCGATATTTCGTGACATTGCCTCTTAATAACAATGATCTTGTGTTCTATTTTTTTGATATTATTAACAAACAAGAGAAATTAACTTCCTCTACTTGACGAATCATAGATTTCAAATTTGAAATTTCAGCTGTTGCCGCTAAAAATGGCTAACATTTATCTTACATAAACAACATTCGAGTTGCTCCATCCCACATAAGCGAATGAAAATAGACTACACACTAGTGAAAATCAAAGTACCGCCGCTAAACTCCGCTAGTGCGAAAAAACAAAAAAACGAAAATTTTTGCAGAAAAGCAAAAACTCAAAGTTTTTAATTGAATTTGCGGAAAATCGTACACCATTGTAGTCAGATTCTGTACAGATTATGTATATTAATCTTGAATGAAAATTTATTCCTATTAAAGGGAGGAGGTAACAATCATGGCAGGATCTCGAAAAAAATTTTTTTGAAAATTTTTGTAAAAAATACGTTTCTAGGGGTAATTTTATGTGAGAAATTGATTCCGCGCATTCCCGAAGAATAAAAACGCTTCTTTAACACTGATTCAGGGAATGAGGATGGGTGTATTGAAGCGAAAATCAAACATTTTCGGATTTTTATGAGAAAACCGTCGATTCTAAGCTTTTTCTAGGCGGGGAATCGATTGCATGCATTCCCGAACCGTGAAAACACTTCCTTGACCCTGGTTCAGGGAAAGGATACATATTTACGTAAATAAATTGATTTTCGCTTCAATACACCCACCCCATTCCCTGAATCAGGGTGAAGGAAGCATTTTCATGCTTCGGGGATGCGCGGATCGATTTCTCGCATAAAATTACCCCTAGAAACGTATTTTTTACAAAAGTTAAAAAAAATTTTTTTTCGAGATCCTGCCATGATTGTTACCCCCTTTAAAGGATGATGTTTGCACAAAATAGTTTGGTTGTAATGATGTTAGTGCTTAATGAGATTCAATGGTTTTTGGACGAAGTGTTTGTTATTGTGCCGACTTTGTGTCTGACCTTTGATCCTCCTACTCTTATTTCGGGAACGATAGATTTAAACCCCCGACGCTAAAACAAAAGTTGTAGGGGACGATGAGAGAAGACGATCGACATTACTTTTATAGGGGTAGTCGTAAAAATCAATTTTTTGGCCCCATTTTATAAAAACGATCTCATTGGAATCAGCGCAATTTACTTATTCAGAAAATATAATTTTCTTCAAGAAGAATATGGCCGGAAAATATAGCCGGCATTAAAGGGTTAAGGAGAGCTTGCTTTTACAACTTTTTATGATTCGCTATAGGAATTTATACTCTTGTGTGATCGAACCCGCACCAATAACATGAATGCTCAGCATCCTATCCATTAGGCCAACGCGCACCCGTTTTGGATTAATGTTATAGAGTTTAGTATAGGTTTGCGCAGAATCAACGAAATTTTCAAAAAAAATCCTTACTCCCTTAATCTGTCTTATTCCACAAAACTTTTCCCTTCACTCCAATCGCATCAAAATCGATTCCAATCGACTCATCTTGGTGAGAGAAGTCGACCGAAAACCATATCATGGGGTACCCCCACGACCACGCAGGGATGCCACCTAAAAAGAGTGTTTTTGGATCAAGGCGAGAATCCCCACTTTATGGTACTCGTTCTACTCCTCTCACTGTGTTAAGACACACGGCATAAGTTGTTTTTAAAAATTCGATCCCGATACCCCCACCCCTTGTATAGGGCTTTTCGGTCGGTTACCCCCACGATATATTGTTCTAATCATGAGGACAATCTTGACCAGGGAGGCCTTAAGAATCATGAGAGTAATCTTGGTCAGGGAGGCCCTGCCTTTAGCTAGAAGAAGCGCCTTCAGCATCTTGACATAAAGAAGCTCTTATTACTCTTATTCTTTATCCCAAGGCGCCTCGTTCTGCTAGTTTTTAATGCATTAATTTATACGGCTCAAATCTTTGTATGTTAAACAATAAAGCACGTAGTAGTGTTTTTCTAGACAACGTAATAATGTTAAACGATCGAAGTCTATTGCATAAGAATTCTTAATCGACAGGGCAATCGTATTAATTAAATTTGCCTTATTACCACATGAAAGTTGTAACTTTAATGAATAAGTTGTATTCACATGATATCACGATTTGCTTTCATGCGTAGGAAATTTTCCGCTAACAAGGAAGTAACGAAATTTTCCATGAACAAGGAAGACGAAATGTCAGTCCCGGATTTTTTAATTTTTAGGGTGCGCGCTAGCAGTTCGGAAATCGCATTTCCGGACGCTAGTCGTTCGGAAATGCGCTAGCATCCGGAAATAGTGCATTTCCACAATTTTCGAACGATGTCCAGACGATTTCCGGACGGCTCGCGTCCGGAAATATTATAATTTCCAGACGGTTAGAGTCCGGAAATCGTCGTGAAATTCGTTTCACGACTGCTAGCGCGCACCCTTATCAAAAAACAATCAGAATAAACATATAAGAAATGCGTTTTTTTGCCTATACAGCGAGCATAGTGAGATTCAGGGGTTTTTATTCCAAAAATAGTGTTTCCATTTCGAAATCAAAGCGGTCCAAAAACACCTTTAAGTGAATTCTTTCGTCAAAATTTCGACATTTTCCACCACTTTTGGCTATGACGAACATTTTCTGATAGATTTTAGAAAAAGTTGAAATGTTTTTTTGAACAATTGATTTTTGGGGGTCCATCCATTGGGGTCTAAAAAATCAATTTTTCAAAAAATTTTCAACTTTTTCTAAAAACTATCAGAAAATATTTTATAATAGAAAAAATGACATCATGATGATGAACAGCATATTCAAAAATATACTCAAAATACTGACTAATACGCTTCCCTGCTTCGGGGTCATCTATGAAAGTTTATAGGATCAAAATTTCAGTGATCTTCATAATTTGCATAAGTCGAAACACATGTGTCCCCAAGACAAACAATTTTTTCACTAAATTCCACAAAAGTGATATCAAAAGTCTTAGAAATTCGTCCTCTTCACAATGGTATATTGTGATAAGGGTTTGTATCGCACCTTCAAAAGTTAGTCCACATATACACATTACACGTTTTATATAACAAGATAGTAAAGTAAATTAAAAATATCGAAAATATATTAACATGTTCTCATATTACAGGGTGGGCAAAAAAGATGGATTTTTAAAATTTTTTGCGACCCGGAAATTTATTTGTTCTAAAAATGAGCCCTCTAGGGGTAATTTTATGCGGGAAATCGATTGCGCACATTTCCGGAGCGTGAAAACGCTTTTCCTAAACCTGATTGAGGGAAAAATTGGTTTTATAGCGAAACTGATTATTTTTAAAGAAAAAGTGAAAATTGTCATTTTCTATATCAGGGAATCGTTTTTATACTTCGAAAAAGTGTGCAATCGATTTCTCGCATAAAATTACCCATGGAAGAGAGATTTTCAGATAAAAAATTGCGAAAAACAAAAAAACCATTTTCGCTTCAAAACCATTTTTCCCTGAATCAGGATCAGGGAAGCGTTTTCATGCTCAGGGAATGTGCGCAATCGATTCCCCGCATAAAATTACCCCTAGAGGAGTCATTTTTAGAAAAATAAAATTCTCAAAAAATTTAAAAAGCCGCTTTTTTTGGCCCACCCTGTATATTAATATAATCACAATAATTTACCATGTACAAGAAAATATTTTTAGTGTTTCAGGCAGGTGTTTCACGTGCCTACTTTCCTAATAAGTTTTCATGTTCAAGAATCTGTTCAAAGATCTACAGGGTGTGTGGAGATTATTAGACCCCTCTTCACAAATTAAAACAATTTTCATACAGATTTTCTTCATAGCAAAAATTTTTTACAAAGAGTAATGTCCGATAAAGTTTTTCATCATGATCTCTGGAACAACTTGGTAGAACATCACTTGTGAAAAAAATTTTTGCCATGAAGAAAATCCTTATAAAAATTGTCTTAATTTGTGCAGGGGGATAGCAATTTCCGCAGACACTGTAAATAACTAACATGGAGAAAAGTAGATTATGTGTGTAGGATAATGAAAAAAATAAAGCGTAAAACTAGATTTATACGATGGCAGGTGGATTTCAAAAATGTGATATAATGGAAAAAAGTCGTAAACAAATTATAAGACGGATAAAAATAAAAAGTGTAAGAAATTATTAACATATATAAAGTAATAGGTATCGAAACAGGGATTTGGAAAATAACTAACTATTGTAGTTACTGCCTGTGGTGTATGACTAACATCTATGCTAATTACAGGGTGACTAAAAAATACGTACGCACCTTATTTTTTGTATTTTTCTTGCATTTTAAAACGAATTTTATATCAAAATACAGCAATAATAACAACAACAACAGAAATTATTCAAAATGACCACCATTTGCATCAATGCACTTCTTTAGCATCTTCGAAAAGTTGTCCACAATACCACGTAGTGTATCAACAGAGATCTCATTCCATGCCTTTCTCAATGCTCGCTTCAACGATTCGACAGTCTGGTGGGATTTCGCACACGCTTTCTCCTCCAAAATGCTCCATACGCTGTAGTCGAGGGGGCTAAGTCGTTCCTGGGCATTGCTCTCTGTTTCTTCAAAGCATTTTATAGCTTTCCTTACGGTCGCCTCATGTATACCAAGAAGTCTACCAATCTCACGTTTCTCAACACCGCGCTCATGAATTCGGATAATAGCTCGTCTAAATTCTTTCATGCTTGCTAAAAAATAAGTTTTGATATAAAATTCGTTTAAAAATGCAAGAAAAATACAAAATAAGGTGCGTACATATTTTTTAGTCACTCTGTATATGTGCGTATGTGAAAGCGTGAATGTACCTGTGGGCCGTGCACACCCTCTGTAGTCCAACAATTCAGATGGTATGCTCGGTGCCATCTATGTTTGATTATATTTAGAATTTACAATTTTACAGCTTATGCACATTTTCGGAGCTTACCGAAAATGAGTTGCTTATATAGGTAAAAGGAAAAACTCTAAAAAAAAGTTGTGGCTCCTTTTGTTACTAAAACTTGATCTCGCCCATACTTTTTGTACATTTTAAGGACCGCCCGTATTTGGAAATTTTGGATTAAGCCTCTCCGTGATCATGCATGACATCAACTTTCGAAATGTCTTTCATCATTTTAGCCGACGTCATGCATGATCAAGTGGATAAAACTCTACACAGCTCTTTTGTCGGATTTTTATGACAACTACATATTTACAGTATCAAATACGAGAAGGCTAAATCTTCTTAAACGGGGGTGCATGCCCCGTCCGATGATAAAATTTTTTTTAAACATAACCTTATAGGGATAATTTTATGCGGGAATCGACTGCGCGCATTCCTGAAACGTGAAAATACTTCCCTTACCCTGATTCAGGAAAAAATTGGTTTTTTGAAGCGAAAATGATCATTTTTTCACTGAATCAGGGTCAAGGAAGCGTTTTCACGCTTCGAGAATGCGCGCAATCAATTACTCGCACAAAATTACCCCTATAATGTCATATATATAGACCTAAATAATGCGCTATAAGTTCAAACCTTTATCATACTACAAAGCAGGCCGTAGCTCGAAGCAGTTCGTAGCAGCTCCATGAACTCTATCAGGCGTATCTGAAATGAACTCCCAGCTGAAGTCGCTACAACCCATGATCAAGCGACTGATACGAAGCCCAGAAGTCTATGCGGCCCTCTCAATAAGGATCAGAAAAGTGGAATCCAATCTGTGATACTTGTACAGGATAGGACTGTCTTGTTATATTTTATTTATTGAGCTATAGTCCTTTATTTCATTAGGCTGCGTTCAAGCATGTCAAAAAATTTTTGTTTGATTTTTACAACATTTTGACAACTTTTTGGCATGCTTGACGCAGCCTCAAGATTTCTTTCTGCTATAAAATTTTCCGATTGAATCAGGAATTAAAAAAGTAATTGTTTATTGAAACGATTGATCGAGCATTACAAATTTGCTCGATAAATCGTTTCGATGAACAAAATTTGGTTGAATCAGGCAACGTTGCCTGATTCAATTAAAAATTGAATATTAAAACGATTTGTTCAACATCACAATATTCAAACTTTCATTTCAACACAATTCTAAAAATTAGTCCATGCTTTCGCTCCATTTGGGCTAAAATTTCCCGAAAAATCGGGCGGGAATTGCTTCGGGAATCCCGAAAACGGGCGGGAAACGGGAATGCCATCGGGGTTCCCGAAATTGAAAAATAGCCATTTTCGGGAAAAAATTCGTCGGGAATTCCCGATTCGGGAAACGGGAAAAATTTTCCCTCCAACTCTATTTATGACCTCATAGCTCAAAAAATTTATACCCAATAAATCAAGCGACTATTATATTCGTTTTTTCCACAACGTTGAACCAGATATAGAAAAAATCTGAGGTTGTCAGACCTTGAAGGTCCCTAGTAAGTGCTTCCTAGTATGATTTTTGATAAGAATGCCGGGAAGCAATGCAGGAAATCATTTGGAAAGCGTCGGTCTAGGATCATACTTTATTTTTTTGAAAAAAATAGCGCTGTAGGCGCGTCGGCCTAGGAACTTTGATTTTAGTTAAAGGGTCGTTGATATAAGGCCAGATTTTTTGACTAAAACTAAACAGTTTTTTGAGATACGTAGGAAGTTTTGAGCCTTCCTTTCCGAGTACAAAAAATCAGCTGATTTAATCTCAATCTGAAGAAAAAATAATGGGGTACCCAAAAACGACAGCAATTTTGAAAAAGTTCATTTTTAATGTTTTTGCGCTAAAAAATCGAGATTTAAGGCTTTTTCAATAAAATTTTTATATAAAAAACTACATTACATTAGCAAGTTTATAAAACAAACTGCATGAAATATTTCTCGCAGGCGACAGCAAAGGTACTATTTAAATCGAGTGGTTTAAAGAAGGGGAAAAATAGTAATTTTAGGTGAAAAATAAAAATTTGGGATATTTTTAGTGAAAATTTGATCTTTTAAAAAAAATTATAATTGGAGACCATTAGAATTTTTGAAAAAAATGGCACTTATGCACTATCTCCTCCCCTAAGGGGGGGGGTCTGCATAAATTTATGCAGAATTCCCCCTCCCCTAGGGGTGGGATAGCGTAATGTGACCTCCGAGTCACGACACGTTTTTCTTCGGCTCAGCGTAACCCCACAGGAGGGGGTGAGCGAGCGCTGGGGGATTAAGATTTTGCGAGGGGATTACGTTTTTGCGGGGGATTAAAGGCCCATCGCGGCGCGATGGTCCTTTAAAGGGGGAGTAAGAATCGTAACTGCATCTCTGTCAGAAGATTTTTTCTGTCAGAAAAATCCTAGAAAGCGCTCCAATTTGAATTTATTTAGTGAGATTAACGCATAGGAAAGTTTTTAAAAGTCATTTCGAGTCAAAATTCGATTTCTAAAAAATTCAAAACCATGTCCGAAGCTCAATACCATTGATTTTACGTGTATTTTTTGAATTTTCTAACCCCCCTAAAACACCCAAGATAATTTTTTTCGGCCAAAATTTCTTTCAGGCAGATGCATTTCAATATGGAGAACATTTCTAGTGTGATTTCGAAAAAATCCGAGAAAATTTTTTTTCGGCCTCTAATTTTTATTACCATGTGTAAAAGAGGCCGAAAAAAAATTTTCTCGGATTTTTTCGAAATCACACTAGAAATGTTCTCCATATTGAAATGCATCTGCCTGAAAGAAATTTTGGCCGAAAAAAATTATCTTGGGTGTTTTAGGGAGGTTAGAAAATTCAAAAAATACACGTAAAATCAATGGTATTGAGCTTCGGACATGGTTTTGAATTTTTTAGAAATCGAATTTTGACTCGAAATGACTTTTAAAAACTTTCCCATGCGTTAATCTCACTAAATAAATTCAATTTGGAGCGCGCTCGAACCGTTTGAAGCAACCTTTGAACAACATGAAAAACTCGCCCACATTTCGGTTTTTTATACACTCTATAGTATGTGAATGTTCATTTTCGACCTTAAAACAAGGTTTTCACATGAAAATAACGTCAGATTCGTGTTTTTTGCATGAAAAACCCCTTAGTACGAAGTTTTGGTGAAAATTTCATCGAGCTTCACATTTTGTCCGAAACAAACACATGTGCCTACTTGTGCACCTATGACGGCACCTCCCGTCGATTAGGAGAATTTCCCTAGAAAAACTCGATTTTTTTATGTCGGTATTTTGTACACTATTCGAGGTCGTTAACCACATTTTTTAAAGAATCGGCTGTGGAAACTCCAGAAATGAACGAGTTTTTAAAAAATTCTCAAAATCTTTTTGGCCATTTAGCTTTTTTGTATTTTAGCCATTTTTAAGGCTATTTTGATCACATTTTCTCCAAAATTTTGTAGTGTAGATTCCAAATAATATGTATTTTTACATCGTTTGCATTAAAGTCAATCACATTTTCAAAAATTGACAAAAAATGCCACCCCTCCCGAGGGGTGCTGTTATATCGAAGTTTGACTGTAGCAAAATGCGAAAATATATACATAATAAATTCTATCCCTGTTGTATATATTGCCGCGTGAAAATTGTCGCAATGCCATTTTGTAATTTTCAACTTTTAGGTCATAGTAGCCCCATTAATGATTCTCTTTGGACTCTTCGTGGAGCGCTATTGGAATTGTCTATGCTGCTGCTTTCCGAAGAAGACCGTATGTTTCTACTTGTAAATTTACATCGGTTGAAAACGGCTCGAAAACAATGAAAAACCATCCCAAAAATGGAACCGACTTGTTTTTTGCCATTTTTGGATATCCCGAAAATGACCATTTTTAAGGGTTTTCCTTTTGGTTATATCTTTGAGTACAAAGATATTATCCTCTGTGGTGCAGTGGCGAAACGCAGAAACCCTGGTGCCAATAATTTGATTCAATTTTAAAAAATCGAAAAAATTTTTGAGCAAAAAGTTTAGGAAGGAGCTGGGAGTCGAATCAGACTCCATTGGGGTGCAATAGCCATCGGCTTCGCCACTGCACCAAAGATATCAGTCATTAACACTCACTTAGCTGATTGTAACCAGTGGTGATTTTGGGGCAACTTTTTACGCTGAACAACTTTGTCAAAGAAAAAAAAAGTTACTACGGAACAAAATTTGAAAAATGGGCCGGAAGGTAACAGGGTATGGATTTTGAGCTTATATTAGTATTTTAAAGGACCAGTGCAACAGANGTTACTACGGAAAAAATTTGAAAAATGGGCCGGAAGGTAACAGGGTATGGATTTTGAGCTTATATTAGTATTTTAAAGGACCAGTGCAACAGAAAAATCAATTTTCTGGAAATAAGCCTATCATGTAGAACTGCGTTTACTGATCATTTTTTATTTTTACATCATAGGGCGTCATTTTCATGGAGAAAAATTGCAAAAAGTGAGGTGACTGGAGACAGTGCAAAAAGAAACTGTCCCAGGCGGGATCGAACCCGCCACCTCTGAGGCAAAAACTAAGAACTTAGCTACTGCGCTACAGATGACATATAATTAAAATGTCTTCAATTTAGCTATGATTTATCGAATTTTAATTGTCCATACCCTGTTACCTTCCGGCCTATTTTTCGAATTTTTTTCCGTAGTAACTTTTTTTTTTCTTGACAAAGTTGTTCAGCGTAAAAAGTTGCCCCAAAATCACCACTGGTTACAATCAGCTAAGTGAGTGTTAAATATCTATAAATATCAACCTTGTTACAAAGGAAAACCCTTAAAATAGGACATTTTGGACCCAAAAACCACCAAAGAAGTTCGACCCAAATTTTTTTTTGCTTTTTTTGGTCATTACTCATCAAGACAAAGTCGATTAGAGTCGAGTTTGAAAAATTCCGAACATTACCGTATTCTGCATTCTGGCCGAAAACCCTTAAAAATTGTCATTTTAGGGGCACCCAAAAATGGCGAAAAACAAGTCAGTTCCATTTTTGGGATGGGTTTTCATTGTTTTCGAGCCGTTTTCAACCGATGTAAAGCGGTCCCGTGTTATTTTGAGATGTGGGGGTAAATTTAACCCTAGCCTTCCGTTCCCTCATATAATTATGGCACCGAGAACACTGGGTACAAATAATCGGACAATTTGGAAAAATTTAAATTTCATGACAATTTTTTCCGGAATTCTTGTTTTTAAACTGAAAATGTAAATTTTTGGTTAAAAAAAATTTAAATTTGTGATTTTATTTGAAAAAAATGGAAATTTTTATGAGATCAATTAGTTAAAATAAAAAACCAGTGCCTCGGGCGAAACATTTTTTAGAAGTTCTTGATTTAAAGTCTGTTTTTCTGGAAATCCCGAGTTCAGGATTTGTAGTTTGTACAGTCTATAAGAAGAAAATTTTTTTTGTAGTTTGTACAGTATAAGAAGAAATAGTCAGTTTTCATCCGTTTTTAAGTTGATCAAAAAATATTTTTTTAAAGAAAATAAAAAAAGCGCTCTGTAACTTTAAAATTCAACTTCCGAGCTTTCGTTTGAGCCCAAGATCATAGAAAATGGATTTCGCAACTCGGAGGAGTAGCATTTTGAAAATCTGCTAAATTTAGGCAAAAAATCCGATATATCGCAATTTAGCAGATTTTCAAAATGCTACTCCTCCGAGCTGCGAAATCCATTTTCTATGATTTTGGGCTCAAACGAAAGCTCAGAAGTTGAATTTTAAAGTTACAGAGCGCTTTTTTTGATTTTCTTTTTAAAAAAATGTTTTTTGACCAACTTAAAAACGGATGAAAACTGACTTTTTCTTCTTATAGACTGTACAAACTACAAAAAAATTTTCTTCTTATAGACTGTAAAACTACAAATCCTGAACTCGGGATTTCCAGAAAAACAGACTTTAATCTGAAAATTCTCAGAAAATGAAAATGTTTTGTTTGGTCGCTAAATCAAACTTTTTAAGATAAAATCCTTGTGTAAAAAATTTTCGCCGCAAGCAAAATTTTTATGAAATATGGTTGTTTCTATACTGAAAATGTTTTTCATTTTGGGTGAGAAAAATAGAAAATTTTGATTAAGCGATCAACCCGGCTAGGTTTGTCCCTATATCTTCGGATTGGTTTGGAGGGAGACCCTTTGTCCACATGTGATATTGAATAAAAATTTTAATAGTATGCTTATTTTTTCTTACTTTTAAAGCCTAAAATGCTTACTTTTGCTTATTTTTGAAAGCAAAATGTTTACTTTTGAAAATTTGAGATGGTAACACATACGGGGAGGCACATGTGTTTCACTATCCAGAAACTGTGACTCCTTTTTTAAAAAAACATCACAGTTTTACCATTAAACGCTTTTCACTTAATTCTTTTTTTATTTTGTCGGCAAGATGATAAGGAACAAAGTTACGCTCGACTTTTTTTGAAAAAAATTTTGAAACATTTTTTATGTTGGTTTTAGTGCCACCGTAAGCAAAAAAACCGCTCTACATGGGTATTAAAAAATTTTTTTTCAAAAAAATCGAGCGTAACTTTGTTCCTCATCGTCTTGCCGACAAAATAAAAAAAAGAATTAAGTGAAAAGCTTTAAATGGTAAAACTGTGAAGCTTTTTAAAAATGTATCAGACTATTTCTGTGTATTTTTAACCAAACACCCTCAGGATAATTTCAAATCAGAAAAATATTCGAAAAATTCATGAAAAAAGGAAAAAGGGTCAGAACAAGATTTTCTCGCTAGAAAATGATTGTAATCGCTTTTTCGCATTAAATACCCCTATATATGTGGATTTACGAAGTTTTCGGGTTGGGGGTATAATTTATGAACACTGAAACACATGTGGGAGGGGTTAATCTATATAAGTATTACTACTTAAAATTCTAAAACTCAACACCTCTTCTAGTGACTCTGTTAGCATCTCTGCTAGTGCTTCTTCTAGCGCCTTTAACAGAGATGTTGAGGTTTGGGATTTCATGATTGGAATTTTGTATTTGGGATTTTGAGAATTTGGGATTTTGACTAGTTTCCTATATAAGTGCCCCCTGCCTGACAAATGTTGTTGACGCATCATTTGAGTTCTGCTATTCCACTTTTTTTAATACAAAAATTTTACATAGCAGAAATATAATTCTTATTTCAGTTGATCCTTCCTGATCATGGTATCGTAAAGCATAAAGAGCGTAAAATTAACGTGCTCGCTGTGTTAAAAGGAAAGTCGAAAATCGAAAAACAGTTGGAAGACGAAAAGCACAATACAAGGATTTTGAGTAAGTTTAATTTTTTAAAATACATAATTGGCATTTTCAGATGAGCAAATTAAGCTACAAAAAGATATTTGCCTGAGAGCTGCGCTAAGAATTGATAAGCCACCATCTATTTCAACTCCTTTCGCAATTGATTTTCTCCAACTATTCACAGGACTTGCGTTAAACCCAGAAGACGGCCTCGCTCCGCAACAACCCAAAAATCGTCGTCGTGCGCAGCAACGAGCTGAAAATCGCCCTCTCGTGCCACAGGAAGTTGAAGCGAA
>OZJO01000264.1:4481-38751 GCA_900406225.1 Acrobeloides nanus
TTTTCGTTTCAATAACCAACAACTTTCTTCAAATTGTTTAATTTTGACGTCATTTTGTCCCATCGAGTTAGATACAATGCTGACTTTGTTTTTAATTAAAACTGCAAACTTATTGAAAAAATCGATTATTATTATTCCGGCGGCTTTTAGGTATCCCCCATAGAAAAGACGCCGGATTAGGGCCCGACGGCATTTAGGCACATCCATTATAAATATTAGTTTATCTTTGTAAAATCTTTGTTTGTGTTTTGTTACGTTTTGATTTGTTTAAACAAATAAATGATTATGTTGAAAACTTTGAGAAAAAATCATAAAAATTCGACAATTTTGTTCTGGTTTCCGTTCTTTACCCTGCGTTTCCCATTCCGTTCCGGTCATTGAACCTGCTCCCACTCAGCCCTGTCACTCAGTGAAGGGTCTTAATTTTAAGTCATTTTTACCTCATTTTTCTCGAAATTAGTAGTATCTCCAAATTTCCCATCAAACAACTCAAAAGCTTCAAAATCAAATTCTTTTTTGAATTTCTCAAAAATTTTAAATAATTCCACTTTTGATACCCCGATCCTGGCTTCTAAATCGATTGGTATTTGAGGCATATTTTGATGTCGGATGGCAACGAATTGAGAATCTACCTAAATTTTTCTACATTTTTGATATTTGAGACGATTTTCTGACCTTGGATAAATACTCCAACATTTGATCTATCTCAGAATTTATAGTTATGATAAGTTTTTGTATACGTTTTTGTCGTTCGTGGATGATTTCTTGAGCTTCTTGGAGCCCGTTTTCCATTTGGGTACTAAAATTTTTATTTTAAATAAGTAAAACATCAGGAGCTAGTTCACTTATTGGGCCGCACCGAACGTTTAAAAATTGTTTCTTTTTAAAATCGACCAAAAGACATCGTATTAGGGTTTTTTAGGCGAAAAACACGTTGGTATCGTTATATAAGATGATTAACGAACGTACACCGTCACGTAGATAGACCAAATACGACTATCATAACGGACCGCAGACAAACCTATAGTTTAATTGATTTTACTCGTTGAGGATTACGCCACCTCACTGTAAATCATGGTCTCAACTTCGTCGACCCAGCTACAGGTGCTCACACACAGACTATAGAGAACAACCAATTGAAAGAGTGGGTTCGACGTCGTCACGGCATTCGTACCCGTCCACTACCCAGTCATCTCAAGGAGTTCAATTGGCGTGAACGTTTTGGTCAGCGAAATGAAGTGCTCTTCAATCTATGGTCACAAATTGCGACTTTCTTTCCGTACATAAAGGCTTTCATGATTTTTTATCCCAACGGCCCTATTTAGGGCCACAGGAATGTCAAAGCCCACGCCCCGGGGAAATGCCTCCGTGAAGCACCCGGGTAACGCAAAATGATGGGCTATCAGGTTCTTCATGGTTTTCATGCAAAAATAACGATACCAATGTGTTTTTCAACTAAAAACCCTAATACGATGTTTTTTGATCGATTTTTTAAACAAATTTTTGCCATCAACTTTTGATGCGTCAAAATTCTTCTTCGCTAATAAGTCATTTTTTTATTTATGAGCTGCAACAGAGGTACTTTTCTTTTTCGAAGAGTCTATTCTGAGAAAAAAATTTCGTTTCAAAACAAAAAGTTTAAAAAAAATTTACCGAATTTGTTGGAGTTCATTTTGGCGAATTTCTTGACGATATTTTGAGGTTAAACTGAGATCATTTTTCTGGGTTAATTTTGAAGCTTCTTCGCGATTTTTTCTTCTAGTAGATATGCTAGCCCTACGTTTCTTTTTGTCCTTCATAGACTCTAAAAATCAATTTTTTAACGAGCAAAAAATGAGAAAGTTCTACAGCCTCGATTTTTATAAGTTATGCTAAATTTTTTAAGTGCATGAATTTTAATAAATCTTAACAAGTAAAAATATTTTATATGTGAAAAGAAATAATCCATGCAGATTTTACGCTCTGGTGAAGTTGAATAATTTTATTTGTGTGCATGGTGCAAAATGAAATCAAAGATTTTTTCAAAACGTATATTTTTCTATTCTAATAGGTGGCTAATAAACATTTTCTTGAAATTCGCTGTTGTTACAGAATCGATTTTGGGAAATCTACTCTGGAGGATCTATTTTTTTCTTCCTCGACCACATGTTTTTCGATATAACCAAATTTTGAAATTCAATAAAAATTTCTTATTTTGGAACGTAATTTATGGATAGCCCATAATTGCAATAAAAGTTGCCTGAATTTTAATAAAATCGTGTTTATTGAAAATATTTATAACATGTCTGACGTTACACGCCTAGCTGAAAAGCTTTGCTGGCGTTACAATTTGGCAACCCTACTTATACAGGGGCGGATAATTCCTAGAAAAGGATATACGAAGTCCTGGCATGTGTTGCAAAAAGTCCTGACATAAGTTGGCACGAAAATTGACATAACGTGCAAAAAGTTCTGTCCGTTTAGCAAAAACTGGTTATATAGACATCTCAAAAGTAAGATAATATTTGACATAAACTATGTATGCTAAAACGGACAGAACTTTTTGCACGTTATGTCAGTAATTTCGGCTAGACCCTAAAGTAAAAAAAAATCGAGATTTGTATGGGCAAAAACATAAGGGGAACAAAGGGGAAACTTCTTCAATTTTTCCAGAAATGGGAGTGTACACTCCTTTAATTACGCAACTGCCATATAGTATCATAAAAATTTAAACATGATACATATTACCAGCTCAAAATTTTACATTTTGAACTGCACAGTAAGAAAATATTTTATTTGACAATTCACATAATAAATAAACAAAAGAAAAATACAAGATAACTTGAGCAGGTATAATATTAAAAAAATAATTTAGCACAGATAATAAACGAGCTATTTAAAGCTTAAAATATATTGGGCTGGAAGGCAATCGACGAGAAATGCACACGTTAAAATTTAATGAGTGATAAAATCAAGGAGCCAAATTCTTACTGCTGCACAAAAGATCGACCTCTGAAAATTTTGCATGTATAAAAATGAGGAAAACAAAAAATACGTTATAGTCTTCTTCTCTCCTTTAACTTCAGGCCGTGCTCGGTTTAGAACCTTAAGGAAGTCATTCGTTTTTGCACGCATTCTCGTATGCAAGTAGACCTGAAAAATTTACATATAGAACATGTATTTTTAAGATAAAATTAATTTTTGAGCTTAAAAAATGGGTTCAAAAATAATTTTTGTGCAAAAAATTTTGAGGCAAATTCGATTTAACTCAAAATTGAGAAAAAGTTAATTTTTAAGATCAAAAATGAGTACTAAATCAATTTTAACCCAAAAGTAGCTTTCAAAATTCGCATAATCTTACCTTAGAACACTTAATATGATAATGCAAGTAGTCACGGAATGTATGAATCAAATTAATCGTGTTGTCTCTGGCCTTTTTATTAGTATGGCGAGGAAAGAGCACAAAAGTCACATAGCCAACATTATCACCAACTCGAGCATCCGGACAATTTTTCAACTCCATTGGCGGTTCTCCAACGGAATAAAGGACTTGGGGTGCGGTCTGGCTGGCTTTTCTTCCTTCACCAAATTCCTGAAAAATGGAATTTTAGGCTTAAAAAAATTGGAAAAGAATTTTGAACCAGAAAATCAAATCAATTTTGAGCAGGGTTCCCAGATTTTTTCCTTCAAAATAAACAATCAAATTTTTGATATAAAAAATAGAATTTTTAAAGTGAAATGTCGAAAAATTGTTGAAAAATCTGAGTTTTGCACACACAAAATGAAAAAGAATAATCAGCATAAAAACAGCTGGTTATTCAAAAATCAGCACTTTTCTGAGAAATCAGCAAATCTGGGAATCCTGATTTTGAGCCAAAAATTGAAAAAAAATCAATTTGTAGCACAAAATTGAATTTTTTTGTCATTAAAAAGAGGATTTTGGTTAAGGTAAGCAAAAATTCTTACTCTCAAAAATAGCTTTCCAATAATAACATCATCTGGATCTTTGAACACAACACTAAAAATCACCGTCACCCGATCGGCTTTCGCTTCAATAAACCTAAAAAGAATTTATTTTTTGACCCCGCCAAAAAATCCTACAAGGTCTCATCCTCTCTGTAATGTATGATCGCTCGTTTTTGCCCTTCCTGGCCATTTTCTTGAAATTCGAAATATTTCTCAAAAACTGAAGCGAACGAGTTTCTCTTCAAATGAGAGGCTTGGACAATAAGGCGTTGGTAGTCGTCTGGTAAATTATTGAGGTCATAAATTAGGGAGACATCATAACCCTTTTCTGGACTTGCAGCCAAATAGCTACCATATTCTCTTTTTAGCAGCTAAAAAGATCAAAAGAACTATTACGGTTAGCTTAAAAAATTTGCTAACCGCATCAGCGCCATGTTGCTGCAACTCTTTGTAAAATTTCAGCGATATGCTCAGCAAAAGTTTTGACTTATCACCATCTGGATTGGACAAGTGATAAATAACTCCATCAAAATCAGCAAATGTTGAATCAACAGCGCCAGGTTTTCCCCTAAATTGGATATTTAGAAGAAAAAAATTGAAAAAATACCCATTTTTAACAGTAGAAAATTTCAGCTCCAAAAGTTCTGTTATTATTCGGTTGTTTTGTTCCAAAATAATCATGTTTTGCTATAAAAACGGCGTAAATTTTAGAAAAAAAATCAATACAACTCGTAAACGAAAGCATAGATTAAAATAAAAGCATAAAAATTAAGAGTTGAGAAAAAAAAATAGAAATTGGATTTTTCCCAAACGCAGTTTACGACGCGAATTTTCCCATTGAAGATTTTTCATTACAAACGATTTTATTAGATTTGTATGAAATTATCGTTCCTAACCTGAATTTTTCAGAATATTGGCCCGGTGCCAGAAAAAGACGAGTGGGTTGTGGGGGCCCATAGTGGGTAATAGTGATGCGCCGAAATTGCGATTTCGAATTACGATGCCCAAATTTCGATTTTTCGAAACGAAAAATCGAAACGAAGAGAAAAAACTTAAGGGTCCATTTCTTCCTTATCCCCCCTTATGTTTTTTTAATGTTTTTGCCCAAAATTTTTGGAAATATTTTTTGAAAACCATCCCCCATGATTTTTCACAAAAAATCATCAAAATTTTTTCATTTTTTTCACTTAAAATGTTCAAAATTGTCAATTTTTCATCAAAATTCATTATTTTTCGCCAAAAATGGGGTTGAGGGACATTTTTTCCCTGTGACCATTTTTTCCCCAATTTTGATAAAAATATGATTATTTATAAATGGGGAGGATTTTTAAAAAAATTAAAAGTGCATTTTGTAGAGAATCAGAAACTGCATCGGAACGAAAAAAAATCCCACCAAAAACGAAGTCAAAATTTGAATTATAAGGCTATAAAGGCATACACCTATGGCCTATGTGTTCAAAGCCATATAATTCAAATTTTGACTTCGTTTTTGGTGGGATTTTTTTTCGTTCCGATGCAGTTTCTGATGCTCTACAAAATGCACTTTTAACTTTTTGAAAAAATCCTCCCCATTTATAAATAATCATATTTTTATCAAAATTGGGGAAAAAATGTCCCTCAACCAAAAATGGTCATTTTCATAGCATTTTCAGTTTAAAAATGGCAATTGCCAAGGGTTGCACGAAGTTTGAAATATTTCAAAATGGTTTCAAAAACTTTGAACTGCCACCAAAAATCAAGGATATTGAATTGAGCCAAAAATTTTTTTGTAGGTCGTAGATAATCAATATCCTTGATTTTTGGTGGCGGTTCAAAGTTTTGAAACCATTTTGAAATATTTCAAACTTCGTGCAACCCTACAATTGCCGAAACTTATGCACTTCGGATCCCCCAAAAATTGGGGGGGACCGAACTGCATCGATCAGTGCAGTTCGCCCATCCCCCCCCCCAAATTTTGGGGGGGGGCCGAAGTGCATAAGTTCCCAATTGCCTATGGAATTTCAATTTCGAAATTACAATCCCGCTTTCGCGAAATCGGAACACTATAATTACGATTTCGACGCATCACTAGTGGGTAACGGCCCATCTCGAGTTTTTCTGGAACCGGGTCATTTATTCCGTATTAAAATCGAAAAATAATTAAAACTGCGTTTGGAGAAACCGTTGAAAATTTTGAAAAACTAAAAATTTCAATTTGTGTCTCCCTTTTTTAATTTTTCATACCACCTATCCACTGATTTCTATACAAAAAGCACAATTTCCTGAAATTAAAACCCATAAACGCCAATGACAAATAGAAAAGCAGGAAACGAGTCAAACATAGCATAGAACTATCTAACGTTTCTCCAATTTCAACTCCTCAAACAGCCCGGTCATTCTTCGAGTAAGGACTACAAAACGATGCGCTGTTGTGATTCAAAACGAAAAAGCAAAACAAGGACGGTGCAACTCGGCGCTGACTAAAGCCGATTTTCGCTACAGTAAACTTTATTTGATTTGAATGTGAAAATATGAAGAAGCGAAAATTTTTGGCAAAGTTTCAAAAATTTGGAAAAGAGATAGATTGACGGAAAATTTTTTTATTTGCTCAAATTTTAAAAAATTACATGAAAAGTGGCATTTTTTTATTTTTAAAAATTGAAGAAAATGAACATTTTAATAAAAAAAAATTCGGCACTATAACTTTTGTGACGAAAAACTTGAGATTTTCAAATTTACGGTATGTATCTGTGACAAAAGTTATAGTGCAAAAATTCTCTCAAACAGTTGAAAAAACATAGGGGGACCCTTAGGGCTGGCACTAATTCGTTCCGACACGAAATTCCGGAACTCGTCGGAACGACTTAAAATTTAAAATTTTTGCGCTAATAGATAGAACTTTTTATGTTTTATCTATTAGCGAAAAAAATTTTCAAAAATTTTAAAGTTTAGGTCGTTCCGACGAGTTCCGGAATTTCGTGTCGGAACGAATTAGTGCCAGTCCTTAGGAAAAGTTTCAAATTTTCTCAGGAATGGGGGTTACCTTGCCTCCTTGGCTAAACTACTATTTTTGACGCAAACTCTCTTTTACAATTATAAACAACTTTTGGGTATTTCCTCGATTTTTTGTATATAAATTTTTAAAGCAAAATTCTCAAACATGGATCCCACAAATATGGACATAGATGAACAGCAGCAGGGATATAAATGGGAAGTTGCATATGCTGAAGGCCTAAATCTTCGTGATGTCTTGACCGAAGATGAAGGCGGCTCTATTGAGAAGGCTGTTAAAAGGCTCGTTGCTGAAGCTAAAAGACAACGTCGGCTTGTCGACAGACCATCGAAAGTCCGTCTAGGAATTGTAAGTTTCGTTGTTGCATAGCGCACGGAAGTTTACAATTTTTAGATGCGCTATATTTACATTGTGATTGATTGCAGTTTAGCTATGCTAGACAGAGCTTTGTACCCTAATCGATTGGCTGTGACCATAAATGTATGTCAGGATTTTTGGTGTTTCTGCTGTTTAGGGTGATCGTTAGCAGTCTCAAAACGCAGTTTGAGGCGTTAGCTGTCTCGTAATTCCACTATTTCGAGACATCAGCAGTATCGAAATCGGGACTGCTTACGATCACCCTTATTCGAATATTATTTCTTACAGTTTTTATGGAGGATAGATAGCTCGAATACTAAATTTGACAAAAATAAAAGTGTCATTTTTTCAGATTCTAAATAAATTTTTGGATAAATTTTTCGAGCAAAATCCAATTTCACAAATCGGTATTATTTTGGCTAAAGATAAACGAGCTGAAAGATTATTGCCTTTAACAAGTTTGTTTGATTTTTTGAAATTTTTAAATTAAACTTGTTTTTAGGTAATCCATCGTTAATAAAAGAGTCATTATCTGAAATTAATGGAACTCATTGTGTTGGAGAATTTTCTTTGTACAACTCGCTGGATCGAGCGTTTAAGGGATTACAGTGAGTGGCCAAAATTTTTGTATAGTTAATTTTTAGAGTTTAAAAATTGGCTACTCAATTTTTGAGCTTGAAAAAATTGAGGGGCCAATTTTAAAACTCGGTAAAAATTTTAGAGACCTCCCTAGTCATACAAGTCGTGAAATTTTATTAATTATGGCTAGTTTGTCAACGATTGATGCGGTGAATGTGTTCTCTATTTTTGAGGTTTTTGAATTTTTTAAAAATAAATTCGTTTTTTAGGAGCTGAAAAGGAAGGGTATTCGATGTTCTGTGATTGGCCTAAGTGCAGAATTATATGTTTGTAGAAAATTATGTGCAACTACTTCTGGTAGGTTGCAATGTTGGTGGATAAATATATTGTCATCAATTTCAGCGTATAAAAAATTGCGTGTTTAAACTTTAGAGTGAAAAAAATTTTCCGTCCAAATTTTTGTGTCTTAAAAAAAATTTGGTGGTCAATTTTTTATACTCGAAAAATATATTAGTTAATACTGTATTATGTAGGGTTCCCAGATTTGCTGATTTCTCAGAACATTGCAGATTTTTGAATAACTAGCTGGTTTTTTTCTGATTTTTCTTTTTTTTCATTTGAAGAAAAATCAGAATTTCAAACAAAATTCGATTTTCACTTTAAAAACTTGTCTTTTAGAATCAAAATTCGATTTTCAACAAAAGATTTGCATTCAAAAACCCGATTTTTCGTTAAAGAAATGGAATTTTTTGTGAAAATCGATTTTTAATAAAAAAAAATTCGACTTTCTTATTTAAAAAATTCGTTTAGAATTTTCATGAAAAATTGAATTTTTTGCAAAAAAATTAATATTTGAGTATAATTTCTCTAAAAAATATATAAAAACTTGTCACCCAAATTTTCATGATTTAAAAAAACTTGGGTAGTCAATTTTTAAAATTTATCAGAATATTTAGGCCGCTATGATGTAATCTTGGATGAGAGTCATTTTGAAATTATTCTGAACGACCAAATTAATCCACCTGTGGTCAAAAAAGGAATGGCGACAAATGTTGTTAAAATGGGCTTTCCTAAGCGGTCAAAAATCGAACTACCTTCATTTTGTGTTTGGTAGGTTGTATTTTTGGAGTCAACAAATTGTATTTTTTGCAAAAAAACCATTTTCAGCCACCAAGCCGATCCGATAGCACCGAGAGACCCAGAATCCACCGATCGAGCCTATTTCTGCCCCCAGTGCGATGCCAGATACTGTTCTGTTCCTATAGAATGTCGAATCTGTGGTCTGACCTTGCTAACAGCTCCACAACTGGCAAGAGCACACCAGAATTTGACACCGTTGCTAGCTTTTGCTGAAGTTAACCTCCCGCAAGGGTAATTGTGGAATTAAAATTGACTCCAAAAAATCGCCAATTTTGAGCCAAAGATTTTTCACCTAAAATTGATCAAAAATCAATTTTGTAAAATTGTGTTTAAGATTGATTTCTGAAAGCTCAAAATGGCTTAAAAATTCATTTTTTCAGTGATTGCTATGCATGCCGGAAAAAATTGGAAGAAAAAGCTTACTCGTGCAAGAAGTGCAACTCTTTATTTTGTCTCGATTGTGATCTCATTTTACATGAATCTCTTCAAATTTGTCCTGCTTGTCATTAATTTTGTAGATTAAATTGTTATTTTGTTGTAAATTGAAATTTTATAAAATAAAAAATTATTTTTGTGTGCTTCATTGCATAACTTTGTACTTAACTTTTATTTTACAAAATAGTGTGAGCCCAAAAAATGATTCTTGTGATTTTTTTCAAAATTTATTTTTGCCAAGAACCAGGGTTCAAAATCAGTGCCATTTTGGTAGTGATACGAGCCTTTCAATTTTGGAACGTGTTTTTACGTTAGATTTGTGTGAAAAACACATTCCAAAATTTAAAGATTCGTATCTCTACCAAAATGCCACCGATTTTGATGATCGACCACGGAAACGATCGCCATTGTCAAAACATACAATATACACAAGTGAACAATTAAGACACGTATAATTTTTTAAATATAAAAAATAAGTAAAAAACAAAAATAGATCTATTCTTTTCTTGAGCGCCAATAAATCATAAATCCACCAATTACGGTGGCGGCAGCAAGAAAATAGCCTCCAATTTGCACCATTAATGGGTCCCATGCACTGAGCTCGGTGATCCTCTTGTCTTGGTTCTTATTGAATTTTTCGATCATCTGCATGAAGCCTTTCTAAAAAGATGAGGTAAAATATACATGTACCAACTAACCCACGAATAGCCATCACCCCAAGACTCGGCAATTTTCTTCTCTAGCCTTTTAGAGGCATAAATCGACAAATGAGTGATATCGCTTCTATAGTCATGGCCATCATTGGCAGTTTTTTTGGCATCAAGCTCAGCCAACTTCCTAGCATAATAACCACTGAAGGCAAGTACGGCAATAAGTCTGGAATATGAGAGTTTTTTTCCATCTTCACCAACTGAATCAATAAATTCGTCCAGTACCTTAAAAATTTTTTTAAGCTCCAAAAAATCTTAGCATATTTCTTGTGGCAAGATTTTTTGGAGTTTAAAAAATTGCATTTTTTTAAGTTGAAGAATTTTTGAAAATTAAAAAATTTTGGTACAAAAACATTTTGTTCGAAAAATCGAATTTTTGATTTTTTAAAACTATTTTTTCAAGCTTAAATAATTATTTTTAGAGAATAAAAATTCGATTTTTCTATTTTTAAACAAAAAAACTATTTTTGGAGTTTTTTTCATCCTCTCACCTCATTAAAATAGTTATAAGTTAGCGGACCAGCAGCTAACAATCGCTTAATTTCCTGTTCAAATCTTTTCGTATAACGAGTCTCAAAGGTCTGTGCAACTTTTCTCACTGCATAATACTCGTCCACAAATTCACTAGTTGTTTCTGGCGCATCATACCACGTGTAATTGTCATCACACTCGATCCGGTACTTTATATAATCAACGACAAAATCATCCACATCATAGTTTCGAAGCTCTGAATCGTCTGCACTTGATGCCATTTTTTAGGCTGAAAAAAGTAAAAATAAGTTATCAAAATTTTTTAAAGCGCAGCTTCTATGAATTTTTCCATAAATAAAATGGGTAAGACTTTACTTTACAGAAAAACACACGGAATAAATTTAAATGCTTTCTAAACGACCTGAAAACACGATTTAAACGTATAAAATGTAGAACCAACTCATTTGTGGGTCACTTTGAGGGGTCCAAAATACCTTATTTTTAAGGTTTTTCCTTTGTAAAGAGGTCGAACTTATTCTGAATCGAATTTAAGCCTGGTGTGCAGTGGCGAAGCTGTCGGCCGTTCACCACAATCGAGCGGGGATCGACTCCCAGCTTCGGCAAAAGTTTCTGTGGAAGATTTTTGCTTAAAATCTTTTTTCGATTCGTCTTGATGATTTATGACTGAAAAACGCAAAAAAAATTTTCCCTTTTGACCTGCAGCCTAAGGTCACAATAGGATGACACCTCCCCCGGCTGCGCCGGGGATGCCCACCCTTTTGACCTGCAGCCCTTTGCCAAAAACAAGCATCGATAAAGAATTTTACGATGTTCGATAAATCGTTTCAAGGAACATATTTTTATTGATTCAGACATTTTTTCCTGAAATTTTTGATTTTCGAAATGATTGATGAACATTATAATATTTAAAAAATCGTTTGTTTCGTTTTTTCTGATTGTGAAACTCAAAACTCGAACGACTGTAAACTCGAACGATTTTATACGGCTGAAAACCTTTCTGTCAAAACAAATTTTTGTTTTTCAAAAAAAATTAAAAAAGCGTTATTGTTTACTCGTATTTAAATTTTCTTAAAAATGAAACGAAAATTCTGTTTTGTGTCTTTTTTGGAGTCTGTATTGTGAAACGACAAAAAAATGGACGAATAAAATAGAATGATCGAGAAAGAGCGGGATGATTAAGATAACCAATAGAAAATTTTGACTAGAAATTATTTTATGTTGTGTTTTTAGCTAATCCTTTCCGTCTTTTTGAATTTATAATAGTTTTGGCAATATTTTAGAGATTTTATCATAATTGGCTTTGTATCTCCGGAGAAATCCTCAAAAACATTAAAAAAAGTTTCGAAACATCAAACGACCGATTTTTTTATCTCAAATCGCCGCGATTTCGATAGCGTGTTCACGGCCGTCCGCGAGTTGGGGCACGATTTCCCTGAAATAAAAAAAAATTATCCCCATTATGATCTTTCACAAAAAAATGTCAATTTTTAAACCAAAAAAGTCCAAAATTTTCCATTTTTCAATATTTTTTGCAAAAATCGTCAATTTATGAGCATTTTAAGCTTAAAAAATATTTTCTCAAAAAAAAATTTTTCGTGAAAAATCACATAAGGGGAGGACTCCTATGATTTTTATCAAAATTTGAACAAAAAATTTTTTAAAACAAGGGAGACCCTTATGATCGGGAGCCCTCCCCGAAATTTAGGAGCTCGTATGGTTCTGAGCATGTTCACAATGGCGCGAAATCGCGTTACGATATCACAACGCGATTTTTGTTTCGATAAAACACTACAACTTCTTGACTTTTTCGGGAAAGTGACGTTCTTCTATAAAGTTGTTCCCAATAAAATTTCGCATTGAAATGATCCATCGTTGACTCTTTTTGTCTGGCACGAAAAAAGTTATGGCCATTTTATTCACAATCGCAACATTCCTAACCTTTTCGTGACATTCAAAAATCGTTTGCAAGAGGCCATTTCAATGCGAAATTTTATCAGGTCCAAAAATTTTGAAAAAACATAAGGGTCCCTTTTCGAAAGTGGACCATTATGATTTTTTGAAAAAAACATAGAGGGGACCATTAGGAAAAATTTTCATCTTTTGGATTTCAGGAGAGGGGGCTCCATTCCCCAATGCAGCTACAGCCATGCAGCCTTATCCCGAGACATACATTTAGAGGCAATTTTATCGCAAATCGCCGCTATTTTCGATAAAATCGCGAAACTATGCACACCACGCGTCTCTGTGATAGTTTATGAAATTTGTCTACCAAAAATTTGAATTTTTCTGTTGAAAATTTTTTAATCATTTTCCCGCAACGAAAAAAAGTTGGCGCTCATAGCGCAGTGTACAAGGAAGCCACCTGTCCGATTTGGCAAGTTAAGCAACGTTAGGCCCGCAAGTTCGATTCTCATTAGTGTATAAAACTTTTGATTTTCAAAAAAAAATTAGTACAAAAAATGGAGCAAAAAATTTTTGCTCCATTTTTGTAAAAAAAGTTGGCTCTATCCCAGTTTATGAGTCCCAAGTACTTATATGAGTCCCATGAACTTTTATGAGTCCTATGATTTTTTATGAGTCCTATCGATTTTTTATGAGTCCTATAGATTTTTATGAGTCCTATAATATTTATTTGATAAATTTTGGGAAAAATAATATCTTTTGATGACAATTGATTAATAAATAAAATAGAAATATTGATAGAAAATAATTTATCGATTAAAAACAATTAGGTGCTATTGCAGTTTAGGGGTCTAATCGACTTGTAGAGGTCCAATTAACAGTTTAAGGGCCCAATCACAATTTGCTTAGGCCTAAGCCTAAGCCTAGGCCTAAGCATAGGTCTAAGTCTAGGCTTAGGCCTAAGCATAGGCCTAAGCCTAGGCCTAAGTCTAGGCTTAGGCCTAAGTCTAGGCCTAAGCATAGGCCTAAGTCTAGGTCTAAGCCTAGGCCTAAGCATAGGCCTAAGTCTAGGCTTAGGCTTAGGCCTAAGTCTAGGCCTAAGCATAGGCCTAAGTCTAGGCCTAAGCATAGGCCTAAGTCTAGGTCTAAGCCTAAACCAAGCATAAGTCTTCTTTGAACCCTTAAAAGTTGATGGGACTCATAAAAAATCGATAGGACTCATAAAAATCTATAGGACTCATAAAAAATTGATAGGACTCATAAAAGTCCATGGGACTCATATAAGTACTTGGGACTCATAAACTGGGATAGAGCCAAAAAGTTTTTTGAAAATCAAAAGTTTAGTGGGAATCGAACTTGTGTGCCTAACGTTGCTTAACTTGCCAGGTCGGACAGGCGACTTCCTTGTACACTCGCTATGAGCCCATCTTTTTTTCGTTGCGGGAAAGAAGGGAGTTTATTAAATTTTTATATTTCTTCGGTTACGTCATTTCATTCATTTTTTGGGAGTATGACATTTTTCAGTGGTGATTTCACAACTTTTAAGATATTTTCCTCGCGTTCTTTTTTTGATACAAAATTTAAATATAATGATTTTGGTCCCCCAGAGTCGGTTAGTACCTACGGGCCTAGAGCCATGGCTTTTGCTTATTGTCCCTTAACTTTTGGCCCCGTATAAAATAATTTTAGTCGAGAAAAAAATCAAAAATAGCAGAAATTCCTCATTTAATAAATTTTCATGATTTGGAAAATGTCATAATCCTCTTCAATTTNATAAAATAATTTTAGTCGAGAAAAAATCAAAAATAGCAGAAATTCCTCATTTAATAAATTTTCATGATTTGGAAAATGTCATAATCCTCTTCAATTTTTAAAAACCTTTTGTACTTTTATTTTTAGTATTTATTTTAAAAAAATTTCTCTGCTATTTCATTTCAACCTGCACAATAATTATGGCTGTCGATAAAGCACCTAAACATCCCATGGTTTTGTGGGCGCAACGCTCTGGTCTAGTCTACCTCACTATTGAAGTCGGTGATATGAAAGTCGAAGAATTTAAAATTGATGGCGAAAAATTTTATCTCAAGTAAAAAATTCGCATGAATTATTTTCTTTTATTTTACTTTTTTTTAGGGGTACAGATGTTACTGGATCTCAGTCCTATGTGGTCGACTTGGAATTTTTCGACAAGGTGAATGGCGAAGAAAAGCGACAAATACCGACTAGTCGTCATCTTGAGTTGGTGATTCCAAAGGAAGAAACTAAGTGGTGGCCGCGTCTCTTGAAAAATAGTGCCAAGGTAATTAGATGATTTTTGCGATTTGAAAAAAATTTCCATTTTCCAGGTTGCGTGGATCAAGATCGATTTCAATAAGTGGAAGGATGAAGATGAGGAACATGATGAGGAAGGAGGAGATGCTAAGTTCGATAATTTCGACTTCAGTAGTCTTGGTCTTCCAAGCGGCAGTGCCGGAATGAACAATTTCGAAGATGACTTGGGTGATTTGTCTGATGATGAAGAAGGTAGGAAAACACGAATTCAACAAATGCTCAAATTCTAAACTCAAAAATTGATTTGAACAAATGATTTATGGGTTTTTGAGCTAAATTGATTTTTTTAAATCTAAATTTTTTTAATTTTCAGACATGCCGCCACTCGAAGACGCGGATGAAGCTAAGGCAAATGGCACAGGCTCAGCCGAAGACAAGGGCGAACAAGAAGCCGATGTAAACAAATCGGGCGATGCCAAAGAACCGGAAGAGACCAAGACCGAAACGGCACATGCTTAAGACAATGAATTTGAATATTTTATTCACAATACTGTTTTTCTCTTTTGTTATGACTTCAATCGTGATCGTCTCAATATAATCTATTGTGTTTTAATATTATTTTATGCGATTACGATATTCAAATGTTTGACTATCGTAATATGTTATTTGATAAATATTGTCGAGTTTATTATATTATTATAAAACGGTGTTCTTAAAATGATCTGTTTACGTTTAAAAAGGTTGTTTTCGCTTATTTTGGAGTTTGCCGGGCATTTTATTTAAAACAATCGATTTAAAAAATGTTTTTATACTAAGATTTTTTATTTTAAGATTTGCATTCCGATTAAAAAGTTGTTTATTTGTGGATCTAAATAAATCGTTTTATTTTTATAGCTATATGTTTATTTTTACGCTTTCTAATTTTTTATATCGCATTTTAGTTTTTTGATGCCTAAAACTAGAGATCGGACAAAATCAAAATCCTCCCTAAAATTTCAAAAATTCATTAACAAATGAGGAAATTCCATAAATTACTTCCCCCCCCCCCTCCAATTTTTTGCCTACGGCATTGCTTCGAGTGGTACCTCCAGGGGCTCTATTGCAGTTTAGTCCAATTAAATCTTTAGGAGTCCAAATAATTTCGATTTTTCTGCCTTTGTCCCCATGTGGCTCTAGGAACTTCCACAACGGGGTCCAAAATGACATGCAGAACTTCCACAACAAAAACGCTTTTTTGTTGTGGAAGTTCCTAGAGCCCTCAAGGGGTAAAAATTCGAAGGAGCATTTTTTGTTTTTATAGTAAATTCTGAATCGCTAAGGGCTTCGAGATAATTGCGTTTGAATTTGGTGATTTTTGAAATTTATTACAACGAAAATTCTGTAAGAATAAAAAATGCTCCGTTTTTCATGAACTCTCTGAATATATACAAAATATGGCAATTTTGGCTATATACTATAAAAGTAGCTTTTTAGCCTTTGAAGTTCATAATGGGGAAAGTACCCCAGGAAATCCGACCAGGCCAAAAACGAAAGTATTTTGGATAAGCCCAGACAAGAGCTAAAAATATGGCAAAAAATTTCCGTGACTAAAATATTGAATTTTTAACATTGATATTTTGACCTATGAAAAATCCGTTTTTTTTCAATTTTTATTATTTTTAAAGTTTTGACACAAAGTTATCTAGATAATATTTTTAGCTCGTTTCAAGAAATCTACGAGCCCNCCGTTTTTTTTCAATTTTTATTATTTTTAAAGTTTTGACACAAAGTTATCTAGATAATATTTTTAGCTCGTTTCAAGAAATCTACGAGCCCAAGATCATTCAATTTGGGTTTATTCTCGCCGAGATATGTTTTGCAAAAAGGGGTAAAATTTGACAAAAAGTCGAAAATTGGGCACCCTGTATCTCGGCGGGGTTAGACTTTCGAGCCAAAATTCTTTTATTTTTTCCAATAAGTACCATGTATACTTTAAGATTTTTCAGTTTCAAAAAATTTGAATCATTTTTTCTACATCTCCTTTCTATTGGTCAAAAGTTGAATCTTACAGAAGGGTGTTTTAAAGGAAACTAAAAGGGTCAGGTCTATTATGAAAGGGTATGAAACATAAGGCTCCCTCTTATGTTTTTTCTATGTTTCTAACCCCAAACGGCGAAAGGGATGAATATCCACCCATTGTTTATATATGATAATTCAAATTTTAATAGGTATCGGAGAAATCGCGAAAGAGTAGGCACTCGGCTCCCGATACTTTAGGTAATTACTTAAATTTGCCTTCAAGAAACTTAAATTGGAAAATTTCATCTAGAAACCCTGAAGGAGATCCTTAAAAAATTTCAAATTTTCCGAAATATTCGAATTTTTTAAGGACCTCCTCTGTCAAATTAAAACTTCTCTGTCTAAATTTGAACCCAAGTTACGGCGCTGCTTTCCCCCTCACTCAGTATGATGTAGTGCCCTATACATATGAAGGTATCTCCTCAAGGTCAAGGCCGTTCAAAATCTATTCAAATTCGCGGCTTGTTTTTAAAAAAGAAACTGAAGACATAGTTCAATATCAACAAAGGAGCGCTCGGACAGACTTATCAATGTTTGCACCGGCGCTCAGATTGTTGCACACAAAGAAAGAAGAGAAACAAAACGAGTTGTACTAGGGAAAAATTTTGTTAGTCTCTTTTTTCACGTGGTTTGATCTCTTTATGACAGCTAATTATATCGTTTGTTCACTTGTAATATTTTTTGCGTTGTTTTTATAGTTGCGAGAAAAAGTTTGCTCTCATTTTTTATATAAAAGCAAAAAAATACATAAAAAGGATATCGGAAGAAAAAAATCTACTCATCGATCTTGTCTTTAGATAGATGAATTTACATTTCCAATCTTGCTTTCATTTTCTGCTTTTCTTCCACTTTCTTTTTAGCATGTCAACAGAAGACATAGAAACACATCTTGATGACAGCTCAAAAAAGAAGAAACGACCCGATCGACCTATTTATATCCCAAAAATTGTTAAAAGAGAAGAGCCGCGGACATCCAAACCTTCTAGTTCTACTTATACTAGAACAAAACCACCATCTGTACCCAGCCCACTAGTTGCCAGGAGGATAAGCAATGCTTCAAATGCACCATCATCTGATGGAAGTGAACATTCAAGAGATACCAATTCTACAGTTAAATCGAGAGAATATGATCAAAAAGTGGATG
The DNA here is from genome assembly GCA_900406225.1 of Acrobeloides nanus. NCBI lineage: Eukaryota > Metazoa > Nematoda > Chromadorea > Rhabditida > Cephalobidae > Acrobeloides > Acrobeloides nanus. The sequence goes on from OZJO01000264.1 coordinate 22,507, forward strand.
AGGAGCTACCGAGGGCTTCATTTTATAGGGTAAGACATCGTGGCGTATGATCTGGGGACCAATCCCAAGGTGATTTTTGGAAATTTTTTTTGAAAATCAAAAAAATCACCTTGGTTCCCTCCCTATGCTTTTTTGGAATTTTAGAAAAAAACATAAGGGAGAACAAAGGAAATTCAAGAATTGTGTTCCGTTCTGGTCATTTTGGCTGTTCCATCCTGGTCCTGTACCCNATGCTTTTTTGGAATTTTAGAAAAAAACATAAGGGAGAACAAAGGAAATTCAAGAATTGTGTTCCGTTCTGGTCATTTTGGCTGTTCCATCCTGGTCCTGTACCCCTGCTGTTCCGGTTCTTGGACCTGTTCCGACGCAGGCCTGGTCCCCAGACCATACTATTATCGCAATATCAAATATTCATCCATAATAATCTATTTTAGCACAATGCTAGTCCAGGTGGAAGCGAAAGTGGAAACCATCGTGATCTCATAAATGCTCGAGAACGCACCGAACAATACCGTTCCTTTGCTTCTCGAGGCAATCAAAGAAAACCAGGAGGAAATTACCCAAATCCCAACCATCGATACTCAAACCAAAGAAGAAACTATGAAAACCGACAGCAGAACTATGCCACTTATCGACAACATGATGACCGAAGTGGGCAACTCTACGAAAGGAATCGGAGGAATAGAAATGATAGTCTCATGTCAGAACAACCGTTGCCACGACCGGATAGTCGAAACTCACCGTTTGATGATACAAGAAGTGTTTGTACAGATGTAAGATTTAAAAAATAAAGAGGGATAAAAAAACTTTAGGCGTCTTTCATGGACAATGGCGAACTAGCAAATATTGAGCTACAATCTCAAATGTCTGTGTCCAGTATGAACTCGCTGATAAAACCTGTGTTATCGATTGATTCGCTGCTAAGTCAAGATATGCCGAATTTCGATTGGACCGAAGATGTGGATAGAGAAGAAGAGGCTATGGTAAGCAAAAGAAGCATAAATTAACCCATCATTTTAGAGAGCTTCCAACTTATACTTACAACAATGGGCAAACGGTTCAAACGCGTCCTTACAAGAACCCTATCGCTTAGACCAACCTGGACCCATAAACCCACAAGAATCACACGAATCCTCTCAAACTCCATCCACTCCTAGAAGAGAGCCGCAAACTCCACAAACCCCATCAACACCAATTCGAGAACCAGAAACACCAACTACTCCAAGACAAGATGAAGAAGATGAGTGGAGAAAACGATCTCCTTCACCACTTGGAACTAGTATATGGTCTAGAGTTAGTAGAGTACCCCCGGAAGATAGGCAAAAAGAAGAAACTCCTGAAAGAAGCTATGATAGCAGAAGTAAACCTCCGATTCCAGATACAAGTAGAAGGAATGCTGAAGAAAGAGTTACACAAGTTCAACAAAGTCGTGGGAAATGGAAAAAATCAGAAGAAACACATACAGAATCAGGCCCATGGCAAAAGCCAACAAGCGGAAGAGGTAGAGAAGGACCTTGGCAAGGATCTTCGAGTGGAAGAGAAGGATCTTGGCAAAAATCTAGTGATCGAGGAAGATACGAAAAATCAACAGAGTCACGTCGAGATGACTACAAAGGAAGACAAGATCGCTACAAGTAATAAAAACATATAGAAAAGCGTTAAAATTTTTAAAAAAATTCATATGCGTTTGACCAAAAAGACATAAAAATCAGCAAAAAAACTTTGTTCAACAAAGGAAAAATTCTCCAATATTTTGAATTTTATAAAGTTCGATCAATCGTCTCAATAAACAAATCTTTATTGAGTCAGGCAATGTTGTCTGATTCCAGAAGAATTTGATTATTGAAACGATTGACTTAGGGCCGCCACTAATACGTTCGGACGGCTCCCGAACGGACTTTAGTTCACTAATTGCGTTCGGAAACATCGCTAATAGGCGTTCAGGGTGCGTTCAAGCATGTCAAAAAAGTTGTCGAAAAGTTGTCAAAAAAAGTTTTCAAGTAATTTGTTTGATTTTGACAACATTTTGAAATGCTTGAACGCACCCTCAGAAACGTTCGGATGCGTTCTGGCGCTCGTCCGAACATTTCCGAACGCCTATTAGTGATGTGTTCGAACGGAATTAGTGATAAATTAGTGAAGTCAAAAATTCCCGAACGAATTAGTGGCGCCCTTAACTTCACTAAATTCAAAAATTGTCAATTTTTGTCACTATTACTTTTTTCACGTTTTGGTTTTTCACGCTTACTTTTTCACGTGTTTTATTTGAGTTTTTTTTCTCAAAAATTCATTTTGATACCGCGGCATGCCGCAGCACCATGCCACATGGCACTAATCCAATAACTGCGCTGTTAACCACCCGTAGCTGTCTTTAGAAAAATCCTCATTTTAAACGTCGAGGTGAATTCGATCATTTGCCCTTTTTAGAAACAATTTTTAAAACCCAAAAATCTATCAATTTTTGCCTTTCTTTTTAATGTTTCTCGGAATGTATAAACACACGTTTCTAAAAATTTTAGCCAATACTGCCACAAATATGTTTTATTGCTTTCTATTTTTAAACTTCTCTTTTTAGTCCTCAATTTATGTCATCAAACGAAATTTCTCCAAACAAAGGTCAAGGTTCTTCATTTTCAAATCGAGGAAGCTCAAGATTTTCTTCACGTGGTACCATGAATAATAAAAAAAGCACTCCAGCAAGGCCGCGGGTTGATGAAAACGGGTTGATTATACCTCCCTATCATATATTGAAGAAAGGTGAGCGTGATGACCCAGTTAAGAAGCGTAAAGAGTTAGAAGAGAGCAAATTTTTACAAGCTTGGAAGGAGTTTCAAGGTTTGCAATTTAGAGATAATGAAATTAGCAGACAGAAACACATGAACAATATAAGACACAGTACAATGGGCACTCAAAAATACATGTATAGGCACATAAAAGGGGTCATAAAAACTGAGAAAATTGAAATGTTGCAACAACAAAAATTGTGGGAGGGGATAGAATTGTACCAAAAGGGTGGTATTTGCTTTAAACTTTATTTTAAAAAATCTACTTAGAAAATCATAAAAGTTCAAAGAGGAAACCCCTGTTCTTTTGTCTAATTTTACTTTAAAAATATTTGTTAGATTTCAAGATTTTTAGTCCGAACCGTTTTTGGCCTAAAACGGTTCGGGATAAAAAATCTCGAAATAAAAAGAAAATATTTTTATCGTAAAATTCGACAAAAAAGCAGGGATTTCCTTTTTGTACTTTTTCGATTTCCTAAGTAGATTTTTTATAATGAATTTTTTTGCAAAAGACTACCCTTTTTTGATGCAACTATGGGGGGGGGGGGAAGAGTGGACAAAATTAGTGAATTTTTATGCTAGAAAAAATTATCAATTTTCAGAAAGCAAACGCAGTTCTACTCAAACCTCAGCAGAGAAAACCCAAAGTGGTGAAAATACACCGATTACACAATCAAAATCGTTGGAGATAGAGAAAAATCGCTTGGCGCAAAAATTGGACGCGATGATCAGGTGTGCGTTTGATTTTTTGTTGTTTGTTTTTTGTAGGGGTTAGGGAGATTTTTTCCAAACAGGAAGTCATCTATATAAAAAAATATTTGGGTCGTTTTTGAAAAAATGGAGAGTTTAAACTTGTGTCGTTTTAGATTTTGTGTCAATAAACAACAGTTATTGACAATCATGCAAAAATTGTTCCCGATAATATTTTCGAAGAATATTCCCTTGAATCTAATTATCAATAACTGTTGTTTATTGACACGAAATTCAAAATATCATAAATTTAAACTCTCGGAGTCCTTTTTTTCAAAAACGACCAAAATTAGTTTTCATTTAGATTCATGTAGAATGATGACTTCCCTGATTTAAAAAAATTTTCCTGATCCTCTACAAAAATTTTTCTGTTCTATCCGGGAATAGGCCTGGATAACGTGTCCAGAATCGGTCCGGATCCATCTGGGCCTCATGGGCCAAAGCCATATATTATAAATTTGCATATTTTATGCGGCATATTAGAGCCCAATATAGGTTTTCCCATTCTATATTGGGTGTCGAATGACCGCCAAAGCAATTTTTGACAAGAAACGAAATAAAAATTTTGATTTTTTCAATTTTTATTCGAATCTTTCGTACATTTAAACGGTTTAAAGTGCCGGGCTTAGGCCCGCTATTATGGCCTTACGTCCGGGGCCTGTTTTGACCTCTGTTGCGGCGCTGTTTTTTGGCTAAAACTTCAAGAATTCAACAAAAAATTTTTGAAAAACAACCAAGGCGATTTTTGACAAAAATTTGTAAAAAATCAAGGGGGTATCCTTATGTTTTTGGGCCTCCGAAAAACTTTTTGGATACATGTTTTTTCTTATCATTTTCCGCTTAAAAACAAGCGTTTCTCAAAAAAATTTTCGCCTATGGCGCTGTTTTTTTACCTTAACTCAAGGATTTCACCAAAATTGTCCTAAAATTCCTATTTTCAATCAAAAAAGTCCCAAATTTGACTTATTTTTCATCAAGAATCGCAATTTTTTAAGCATTTTTAGCTTAAAAAAGTCATTTTCAACAAAAAAGTTTTCACGCCTATTGGCGCGAAGAATATAAGTGATGTTTGAAAATTTTTATGAAAAACTCGTAAAAATTGCCTCGATCTCAACAATATCTTTTTGCCCAACAATATCTTTTTGCCCAATAATTTTGAATAAAAATGTAAGGGGATTCCTTTACATGATTTTTGAAAAAATTGCGAAAAAAATCACTCCATTTTTTCGAAATTTGAAGCCATTTTTGGCTCGTTTTTGATAAAAGATCAACTACTTGTTTTCGTTCATTGTTTATTGTCTGTAAAATCTTGTTGAGCTTCTCAAGTTTGTGTTCTTTTCCCAAGCAGCTCTTCTATAAGCTTCCGCGCATTAAGTAAACAAACCCGTTTGCTCTAGAGGTTACTAAACGTATCAAAATTTAATCTTGTTATGTTTGTATGAATGAAAATTGAGGGAGATAGTACAAGTAAAAAAAATTTAGAGCTCAAAATTGACACAAAAAAATCAATTTTTTAAGCTAAATTTAGTGAAAAATTGATTTTTTCCAAAAAATTTATAGTTTTTTTATATGAAATTTTGGAGCTATTACTCCTAGGGGGGGGGCGCACTTAACAGGAATAAAAATGCCGAAGTAAAAACGTCAAAAATTTTTTTTTGAAAATACACTATACAGGGGTAAAAATTGACGAGGAACACGTTGGAACTATTATTTTTATATCAAACTCACTGGAAACCTTTGAATTTCCGCCTTTGAATTTACTAAAAATAGATAAATTCAAAAAGTCAATAAAATAAGTAAATTCAAAAAGGCGAAAATTCAAAGATTTCCAGTGAGTTTGACATAAAAGTAATAGTTCAATTTTTACTCCTATATAGTGTATTTTCAAAAAAATTTTTGCCGTTTTACTTCGGCATTTTTATTCCTGTTAAGTGCGTCCCCCAGGCGTAGTAGCTCCGAACTTTTTGTATAACATAAAAATTGATTTATGGAGGATTTTTTGACTTATTTTCAATTTTTTAGAACTCAGCCTTCCTCATCCGATGCATTTAATGGAAAATTGGAATCACCGAAGAAATCAGCTGCCATGTTAACGAAAGATGAAAGCAGTAGGATAAAGTCTCTTTTAAAACAGTTGGATCAACTCTGCAAAGAACTAGGGCCTCGCTCAAGCGACGATTTTACCAAGAAACTTACTACGCTGAGGTGATTCTGTGGTTCAAAAATCGATTTTTTTTTTCAATATTGAGCTCAAAATTCGATTTTTTTTCCAATTTATATCTCAAAAATTGTTTTTGTTTCAATTTTGGGCTCAAAAATCAATTTTTGACTCAATTTTGAGCCAACTTTTGACTTTATAACTATTTTTTAGCCTTGAGATAGGCGAATTTTTCCGACCAATAATTTTACGGGACTTGGAATACGCTCATATTGCAATGTTGGACCATGTGTTGTGGAAGAAAAATTTCTACCGTACTATTGAAACGCTGAGAAATGCCACTGTTGGAGTTTCTCCGAATGCAAAGAAAATTCGTGAAAATTTGGCGAAATTTTTGGAAAAAGTGAGCTTAAAAATTCGTAATGGACTTAAAATATATACCCATATGTTTAAATTTCATATTTTATGCGGCATATTAGAGCCCAATATAGGTTTTCCCATTCTATATTGGGTGTCGAATGACCGCCAAAGCAATTTTCGACAAAAAACGAAATAAAAATTTTGATTTTTTCAATTTTTATTCGAATCTTTCGTACATTTTTTAAACGGTTTAAAATGAGCTCAAAACTCGATTTTGCGGCTATTTTTATCCCAAAACTAAGCTTGAAAAATTTTTAGTTAGCCGAATTTTACCAGTCAATGTTAAACGATTGTGAAACGAGTTTGAATATAAGCTTAGAAGAAATTTTGCCATTTACTGGTGGATTTCCTGAACCTAGTTTGAATTATTGTACCGAAATTGGCATAAAGAAAGGAGATGGATTAAGTCAAGTATGTTAAAAATTGACTTTTGACATACTTTTGAGCTCAAATCGATTTTTGAAACAATTTTCAACCGATTTTTGAGCTCACAAATGGCACTAGTATAGCACTCACAATCGCATCACGGACACGAATTACGGACATCTATCACCAAGACACTCATCACCATTGTGTTTGACCCCATATCCAGGATAGCCAGAAATTTTTTATAGGAGTGAGGTCCTACCTGAAAATGTTCAAAATTTATCTTTGCCCTCTTTATGTTTTTTTGAAAATTTTGGCAAAAACATAAAGGGGGGATCAAGGTGATTTTTTCGAGTGTTTCATTTTACAAAATTCTTGGTACACTCCTAGGTCCCTCCTATGCCTATGCCACTGTTTTTATGCCCATTTTTTGTAAATTTTAACCGATTTTTGTAATTTTTAAGGGTGTAAATTTATTCCGACTTGGGATGAGATTTGAATCTTGTAAGGCCATGACAAGATCGAGTTTCGATCAAATTTTCGGGACGGGATCGAACACTAATCACCATGGACACCCATAACGAAAAAACTTAATTAAAAAAAAAATACGACCAAAAATTTTTTGTCCATAGTGATTTGTTCGTGGTGATGGATATCCGTAATATGTGTTCCCGTAATAGATATCCGTAACTTTTGTCCGTTACAGTGGCTTTCTTAGTGCCTCAAAAATCGATCTTTGAGGCAATTTTGAACCGATTTTTTACTCATTTAGCCACAATTTTTAGCCAATAATGGAAGCTGCTCAGTTAATTTACTTGTCTATGGGTGATATAAGTAGATATCGGGTAATTATTGCGGCTCTTGATAGCTATCGTGAAGCACTAGGGTAATTTTTTCATGTCAATTTTTTTATTTAACCAAATTTGTAGGTTCTATGCGAAAGCCGCTCTTCTTGGGCCAGAAAATGGAAGAGCTTTTAGCCAGATTGCTTTAATAGCGGTGTATTCGGTAAGTGACCGTTTGCATGTGTGATTTTTTGATCTAGTGCAGTTTGCGCGTCCAATTGGCTTTTACACGTGCAATCAAAATTTTTATCTTTTTTTATATCAATTTTGAAGTGTCCAATCATGTTTTTATGCATCCAGCATCAAATTTTTATTTTTAAAAAGATTATATATAAGATAAAAAGGAAAAAATAATTATCGAAGTGATGTTGGATCAAACACAATTATTCACATTTCTTCATGTTGATGTTTTTATCACAAAGAGCTGAATACAACAGTAATCTACCCAGATCTTTTTTGCTCGTTCAAAAATTAGTATTTTAGGGCTAAGTACCATTGGGAGAATATGTTGAATATTAGTATGAATGGGTGCTTGAAAGGGGCACAAAAAGGTCCGCCTTTTTTACGTTGCCGATCGTACATCTTATACTCTATTGCCACTCATTGCAGATAATATAACACCAGGCAGTGTCATAATCTCTGCACATGTGTTTCGTGAATAGGCATAGTTACGCAAACTATGAAGATCGGGTTCAATTTTTTTATTTTAAGTCCTTCAAAATTTTTTTTGCAAAAGTTAGAGCACATCGAGATCTAAAAACGTGTGCATGCGCAGCTTCTGAAACTTTTCCTGTAATTTTCTATGGCCATTTTATGCAAATTTTTAACTTAAAATGGCCATAGAAAATTACAGGAAAGGTTTCAGAAGCTGCGCATGCACACGTTTTTAGATCTCGATGTGCTCTAACTTTTACAAAAAAAATTATTGAAAAAGGAATTAAAATAAAAAAATTGAACTCATATTACTGAGTTCACATAACGCTGACAGCACGACTCCATATAGGTCCGAGCGAAAACATCTCATCAGACGATACGGGTCGTATGGCCAAGTGGGTAAGAGGCGCCTCCATGGAGCCAATAAGCAAGGGTTCGAGTCCGTACCCCTCCAACTGTTTTTGCCTATAAAGCCAGTTCCGGTGGTCAAAAATTGTTAAAAAATTTTCTTTCTGCTAATCTTCAGAGTTTGCGTAGGTTGAAACACATGTGCTCTGATGGGTAGGCAGCATACTAGGGCATCCGTAACCTTCAAAATCAGTACGATCATAGAATCATCGAGTATACATTGTCGATCCAGTTGATCGACAAGTGCATACCCAAAGCATAGAGGCAACCTGGCGGGCCCGTAAAGACAGCTTACGGCACTTTCATAGCATAACCTCGAATTATTAAGTACTTATTTGTATCAATATATGTTTCGTAGATTCCATTCAATTACAAAAAATTTTCAGCACTTGAGGAAATCTGGTCACAATACTCTACATAGTTCTTTATGTATGTATGAATAAAAAGCAAAATTGTGTTTTTTGATGAATGTCTTGTAATTGCTAATTTTTAAAAATAAAAATTTGATACTGTTTACATGGATGCATAAAAACATTGGACACTTCAAAACTGATATTACTCGTAAAAATTTTGATTTGAAGCGTAAATTTTGATTGGACGCGTAAACGCTGATTGGACGAGCAAAAATGCACTAGAGTCATTTTTTCTTGTTTATTATGTCTATTGAAATTTTCATATTTTAAATAAAATAGATTTTGTTTGTACTACTGTTTATTGTTGTCATACGTGTATTATGTCACAATTTTTGGTCGCCGCGCTCCGTGTATTGACAAAAAAATTTTCTTAAAATCTGATAAAAATATTTTTAACCTCAAAATTGATTCTAAAAATAATTTTTGTTCTCTAAAATTGAAATTTAATATACTCAAATTTGCATGAAAAGCGTTGACTATAATTTTCTTTTTCTATTTCCATTTTTCTTTTATGTTTCCTATTTTTTAACCGAATTATTTTTTTTCATAAAATCTCACTTATAATTTTCTAGGTGATCCAACGTCGACCTTTGCGATCACGAGCGCTTTCACAGCGTTACCAAATGATCCCTGAACAGGTTTCTATTTCCAAATTTTTTTGCTTTTCCTTTGTATAAGCTTCTAACTTTTTTTCAAACATTTTGCCGTTGTTTTGTCTCTTTAATACACTTCTCTGCTTTCCTTAACATTTTTTGAGTTGAAGAAAAATTGTGGTCGCAAAGCTGACATTAAATTTTTATAATTTTCCTTATTTTTTAGACACTACTTAACCCTATAATATTTTATTTTTTAACATTGTGTGTTGTTAAACAATGTGTTAGAATCAAGAATTGAGCAATTTTTAAATTTTTTTCGTTTTATTATATAAGAAAAGTGAATTTTGAGCTAATAAATTGAGCTGGAAAATAAAAAAATATGACCGAAATCAATCCTCATGTTTGAACAACCAATAAAAAGACTCTAGGACATTTCACAATGGCATAAAAATTGCGTATAGAACATTTCATAACGGACGATTTTCTCCACTTTCTCGTGGTCAAAATTAAAAAATTTCTTCATATTCTTGTTTCCCATATTGACCCACGAAACCAAAAAACCATTTGTATAACTTTAAAATAAAAATCGATTTTTTTACCCCAAGGGTTCTTTGGGGTAAAAAAATTATTTTTAAAATTGTTCAAATCGGTTGATTTTTGGTACTCGGGGTTCTTCTACATGTGAACTCGAATATGAAGGAATTTTTTGATTTTGACTCTGGAAAGTGGAGAAATCATCCGCTTTTAAGAAATGTCCATTTTTTCGTTGTGAAATGTTCTAAAGATGATAAAAAAAAGACAAAGGTTAAAAATCGAAAAATGGAAAAACCGAAAGATTTAACGACTTTAAAAAGTTCAATTTCTAACAATTTTCTATTTTTTCAACAAATGTCCAAAGTTTACCGAAAATCTAGAAAATGATGATTTAAAGTGAAAAATAGCAAATTTTGATCATTTTTTCCGACAAATATTCAAAAATTGCCAAGATTTTTGTGGACAAAATGTGTAAAAAACTGATATTGAAAGATAAAAGCTGAATGAGATCAAAGGCTTCGAAAATTATTTAAAAAATAGATACCGAAACCCAAAGTAAAAAAAGCAAAAATCGAACAATTTTTATCGTTTTTCCCATCGTAAATTTTGGTGCCAAGTTGAATGAAAAGCTTGATTTTAACTAAATTTTATGTGAAAAAATGAGAGAAATTTTAAAAATTGCTCAAAACTTTAACTTTCCCTAAAGATATGGAAATTCAATTTTTAGAACAAATGGCTCGACCTGATATACTTTTATTCCCGAGCTCTATCAACAGTTGAACCCTTTGAGTCAGCTAAAGAAAGCCTAGAATCCGCATTTAGTGACATGTCTAAAAGGGTACTATTTTTACCATGTTGACATTTTGTACATATTTTTAAGTGCAAAAATTACGAGCCAGTAGTTTCCGGAATATTTGATAAGCTTACGGAATCCAGTAGTGCTGCTTTTCGTGCAGACCGCCCTCATGAACTATGGTTTTTACCCGATGGAACAGCAAAAGATGTTAAAATGGACGAGGAGACTTGTCATGGAGTTGAAGCTCTAGCGGATGAGCCTATGGATTCGGTAGATAATATTTTTGTCGTAAAGATTTGAACGCCCAATTTTTAAGACACATTTTCTGAGACCTTTAAAAGTAGTGGAGCCAGGTTCCAACATCGAAGGGCTCCAACTTTCGAGCGCTGTATATCGACATAGGAAAATTTTATTACTTTAGTTTTGGATCTATCTTTATGTATTTATCACTTTCATTTGGCTAATAAACTAGGAAAAAAATTTTGGCACTTGGCTCCNTTACTTTTGTTTTGGATCTATCTTTATGTATTTATCACTTTCATTTGGCTAATAAACTAGGAAAAAAATTTTGGCACTTGGCTCCATCTTCTTTGCAAGTATTCAAAAACTCTCAGAAAATTTGTCTTAAGCTCTAAAATTTTAGTTATTTAAAGACTAGGCACTTTAAAAATTAATATTCAATAGTAAATAATTTTGAATCCTTAAATCTTAAACAATCAAAAATTGGACACTCATATTTTTGTCTCTAAAAATTTGAGCACATAATTTTCAGTCCATTTTTAAAAATTTTATTCCTTTTTAGATCTATAAAAGAATGGTGGTGTATTTCTTACACGCAAGCGGAATTCTAGTGACAAAAATCGCTACAGAAACATTTGACTCTATTTCCGAACGTGGTCTCTGCCATTTAAATGCCATTCTTAGAAGAGAATCTAGTCCATTAACTGCTTTGGAGCTTCTCAAATTTGCGGCTATTTTTATTTTTACTGTACACAATGCTGTTATTCGAGGTGAGTTTTTCACCTAATTTTTAAAGCATTTTTAATTTATGACATTTTTTAGGAGCTAGAATTGGCACACAATGGACGTTGCATGAATCTTTTCGACTGGTGATAACTTATTATGGCACCTTACTACGGGAATTGAAAGAAAATTTGGAGATTATCCCAGATATTCTGAATGGTGAAACGACAAATTCAAAGGTAAAAGATAGAAAATATGACAGCTCTATTTTTGAGACAAAATTCGGTTTTAATAAAAAGCCAATTTTTGAGAAAAAACCTTACAAAACAAAAACAATTTTTGGTCATTTCTCGCGCATTGATCAAAAAATTTTTTGCTGAGCTTTGTATATAAAATCTTATTTTTGAAGTCCAATATTGAAGGAAAAATCTGAGAATTCTAGTTAAAAATGAGTTCAAAAACCAATTTTCTGCTTAAAATTTTCAGCAAAATTTATTACATTCAATTTTTAGGTTCTAAAAGTCTTGCCAGCACTCCATTTTATTTCCAGTTGGCTATCAGATGACTCTGTTCGAAACATCTACTCCAACCTGTCCATGAATTGTCATTCCTCGATGTTATTTACCGTTGATTGTTGGAAACTCCTAGCCGAAATTTCGAATGAACTTATGAGTCTCCAAAAACGCCAGATTTTAGCCAGATTGTCAGAGGAAAAACTTAATGGTGAAAATTTTAAAGCGCCAAAAAATAGCTCATGTTAATTTTTTTAGAGAACTATGATTTGATTCGTATAGTGTTGCCAGAAAATGTTTTTGTGGCTTCATTTTGTGATGTTTTTTCAATAGAACCAGTGGAATATTTTGTGCGTTTGGATTCTACGAAATCACATCTCATAGATAATAATTCTGTACGTTGTAAAAATTAATTTTTGTATAAAAAATTGATTTTTGAGCCAATTTTGGACCGATTTTTGAGTTTTTAGATTTTTAGCTCAATAATTGATTTTCGAATCAATTTTAGACTGGTTTTTGATCTTAAAATTTCTTTTTTGGACATTTTTTACCGATTTTGAGGCAATTTTTGAGCTCAAAAACCTATTTTTGATGCGATCTTGGACCAATTGTTGAGCTTAAAAATCTATTTGTGAGGCAATTTAGATTTTCGATCTCAAAAATCGATTTTTAAAACAATTTTTTACACATTTTGAGGCAATTTTTGAACTTGAAACCAGAGACCGAAAAGGGCCGAGGCCCCCAANTCGATCTCAAAAATCGATTTTTAAAACAATTTTTTACACATTTTGAGGCAATTTTTGAACTTGAAACCAGAGACCGAAAAGGGCCGAGGCCCCCAAGGCTCTGGCCCCCATGGGGGCTCAGGCCTCAGCCCCCAATAGCCGGTCTACCATATTTACCTCAATTTTTGATTTTTTGTTGTAAGTTTTAAAAATGATTAAATCCTAACATTTTAGTCCCTGTTAGCAACTCATGTTCGACTTGGCTCCTTATTATCATCGGCGGAAAAGTTGTCCAAATTGGATGTTTCTAGTTTTAAATGGAATGCTGAAAAGCAGAAATATTACCGACCGAGAGAAATACAACAAGATTTTGCCAAAGAAGACTCCATTGAGGCTCATATTGCCACGTTGAATATGGAGGATGAAAATAAGCCGAAGACTAGAGAAGAAGAGGAATTGTTGAAACAAGTGCGTAAAAATTATAGCTTTTGTTTATTCGTTTGTTAAAAATTGATTATCGTTTTATACAGACAAAAATTGGTTGGCTTGGTTTTTTACCAAAAATTATTGAACCATTTTTATGTAACCAAAAATTGACTACCCTGATTTATGTGATCAAGAATTGTTTACTTTAGACAAAAAAATTTTGAATATTTTTTAGCAAATTATTTTTAAGACCGATAAATTGAATAGCCTAATTTTATAGCTTGTATAATTTTACACATAAATTTTTATACAGTAAAAAAGGATTCTTTAAAATTTTTATTTTAGCAACTTTTAATGGAAGAAGAGCAATCCCGCATTGTGTTAGAAGTCCATCCGAAATATTTAGTCATTGATACAAATACCTATGTTGACCATTTGGAAGGGATTACTAGAATATTTACATGCAAAGAAGATTTTTCTATAGTTGTTCCGACCGTTGGTATCTTTTATATATTTTTTATGCACAAAATTGATTTTTTGTGTTCAAAAAGTCATTTTTTGAACCAAAATCAAGAAAAGTTAGTTTAAAAATAAATTTTTTAACACAAAAATTAAATACTGTACCATTTTGTGTTAGAAAATTTAAATCATTTTTAGTAATCTCCGAATTGGATTTCCAATCTAAGAATATGAATAACTTGCCACAAATCGCCGGCCTACCACTGGATAAAGAAGATTGGTTGGCTCAGAAAGCAAATGAAGCTTTGAATTTTTTGAAAAAGCATAGAGATGAGAAGAAATTTTTCACCATCACTGTCCGTGGAGTTGCCCAGCCAAAATTGACTTTTGGACAAGAAGATTTAGCGATTAGTAAAATGAGCGACTCTGGCGCAAAGGGGGTATGTGAAAATGTTAAAAAATAATTTTGAACTAAAAATTGATTTTTGAGCTCGAAATTGTGTACTTAATTGATTTTTGAGCTCACATTTGAGTCCTTTATTGATTTTTGAGCTAATAATTCAAAATTTCAGCGAACAAACGATGACTACATCCTAGCTGCATGTGAAAATATGATCAAAAAATTTTCCGAGAAGCCCGTGAGTAAACCAAGCGAAAGCAATCCCAATCAGAAATTCATTGCCAAATCCGTGGTCCTGATCACCGATGACCGTGCATTAACCATCAAAGCACTCGCAGCCAAAGTCCCTGTTAGCACGCTGCCAAGTTTTATTGAATGGGCAGGTCTTTGAATATGGAAGAACACATAAGAAATAAATCTATTATATTATACTAAAATGTATTTTTTTGAAACCTTGCATTTTTTGTTCATGCATTGTTTTCTATTCGTCTAGTTTTATTTGCAGTGATTTTTATATTTACAGGATGATTTTAAAAAATGATATTTTGCGCGATTTTTTCATGTTTTTAAATTCTCACTAAAATAACTATAGCGGGTTTTTTAGGGGAAGTCGATTGCGCGCACTACCGAATATTGAAAACGGCTCCCCTGACCCTGAAATATACTATTTTTGTTTCAATCACATGTATCGTCCCTGAATAAGGGAAAGCGTTTAAAGGTTCGGTAATGATCGCTATTGATTGCAAAAAAACCCTAGGGTTATTTTAGTGAAAATTTTAAAAAATTGAAAAATTTTGAAGAAATCCGCGCAAAATTGTAAAAATCTCATTTTTTGAATCACATTGTATGTTACTATACAACATCTGTGTTTATAATTAACCACTATGTATTTTATTCTCTATATCTTCACTGTAAGCTAATATGATGGCTGATTCGATTTGTATTTGTGAATTATATGATTAAAAGTGTCGAAAATGAGTTATGCCAAAAGTTTGACTTTGCCAGACTATTTGGTATGACCAGGGTTGCACAAATTCCTGAAAATTTGGGAAAGTTGCGGGAATATTCCAATTGCCTGATTTTTCAATAAATTGTGTTTATTGAAACGATTGGTAGGACAACGGAAGACAAATTATTGGTCGAGAAGCATAAAATGATTTCAAAGAAAATCAGGCAACGATACGGTATCGATTCCTGATTTTCTTTGAAATAATTTTATGCTTCTCGACCAATAATTTGTCTTCCGTTGTCCTAACAATCGTTTCAATAAACACAATTTTATTGAGAAATCAGACAACGGGAATATTCCCGCAACTTTCCCAAATTCACAAGATCGAGAATATTGCCGCGTGCAACTCTGGGTGTGATACATACACGCACGCACATTACACGTTTTATATAAGAAGATTTTAGCCCATTTTCGTCAGTCTTGGTTAATTTCCTCAGATTTTTATTAAGGATTAAATTTTAAAAATAAAAGATCTTTTTTTATACTTTTTGCTCATTTATTTTTAGCCCTTCATTCTATTTGGTTCAAAAATAGTCTTTTTATTATATGGCATTGTTTTCCTGTCTCGGTGTTGTTTTCTAAACACTTCAATATTTTTTTGAGAATCAATTTTAAAGAATTTTCGACTAGCTAAAAATTGATCTAGTTTTTTTAAGTTTTAACGAATCAAAACTTCGGTTTTCTATTAATTTATGTAAGCTACTTCATTTATTGGAAATATGTGAAAATTTTATCTCGAACGTTTTTAGTATAAAAAATAAAATGGTAAAAATTCACCGAAAACATCACCTATGCATGCCACAATAAACCCTCGCTAAAGTGCAGTTCGTAGCCTTCACTTGGATTTTTTTCCAAAATTGTTTTATTTGAGAAATCTAATGTAGAGGAGTGTTACGTTAAAAAATTGTGGGACGAATCTCTCTGGAGATGTGCGATTTTTTCAAGATATGGTTCTTTATGTGTTATTATAAGATATTTATCTTTGAAGACGGCTAACTTTTTATAGGAAAATGTATCGCTAATAGATT
>OZJO01000265.1:0-66827 GCA_900406225.1 Acrobeloides nanus
TTTCGATATTTTCGAGTTTTTTTAATTTTCACCAAAATAACTCTAAAGGGGATTTTCTATGCGAGGAATCGATTGCACGCATTGCCGAAACTTGAAAACCCTTCCCTGACCTTGTATTAACCTATTTTCGCTTCAGTGCATCTCTTCCCTGGATCAGGGTCAGGGAAACGTTTTCAAGGTTCGGAAATGCGCGCAACCGATTCTTGTATAGAAAAACCCTCTCTAGTGTTATTTTGATGAAAATTAAAAAACTTGAAAATTTTGAAAAAATCTTTCAAAAATTGCAAAATGTGCTTTTTGAATCACCCTGTACATCAATTTAGAACGATCTTCATCGTGTTTCTGGCATGTCCCAATCAGTTGTATTAAGACAAATGATAGTCTTATTCTCCACACTTATCTGCTTGGTTTTTACTGGGGCATGTGGGATGGAGCATCTACAGCGAGCTGGTACACGGAAATTTGATTTGTTTACAAGTTTTTACTTTGTTATGGTTACTTTTTCTACCGTTGGTAGCCTTGAGATCTTTTTTTCAAACTTATACAAATTTGCAGGATACGGTGATTGGTATCCGGACTGGTGGCTTTCCCAACTTTATGTAGTGATTTTGATATGTGTGGCTTTTATTGTACTCCCATCAAAGGTTATATATATTTTTTATTTTGCAAAAAAAATTTTTAGATAGAAAGCCTAGGACAAACATGGCNTGTAAAAAATAGCATTTTGCGCTGTTTTTTTTCAAACATGATTGCGTATTGAAGCGAAAGGGATTGACCCAGGGATGCGCTCTTTGTTCATCCGGATAAACAACGGACAATACCTTGACGGACAAGGCTTGTCCGCGGTCAAGACTGACATCGAGTGGGACGGACAAGGCTTGCCCACGGTCAAGACGGACATTAACCACACGGACAAGGCAATAAAAGTAAGAAAATTTTTCTGAAAAACACGTAATGTTCGTCCCATCTTGACCGCGGACAACCCTTGTCCGTCCCGTCTTAACTGCGGACAACCCTTGTCCTTGTGGTTAATGTCCGTGTTGTCCGGCCTTGTCCGCCTCATTAGTTGTCCGTGTTTTCCGGCCGTTATAAACCGCATGTCCGGACACGGATATCCTTCTGTTGTCCGGACCAAGGGCGCATCCCTGTGTACAATCACGTTAAATGACAAAAAAATTTTTAGAGCTACCTAATAGTGATTATATCCCCAAGTGAGCTTGACAATAAAATGAAGATTTTATTGAAAACGCCACTTTGGGCATCTAGAGTCCTTTATGTGCATGGATTTGTTTTTAAAGAACTTGATTTAGAAAGGGCTCGAATGAGTATGGCAAAAGCATGCTTTATTTTAAATTCCAGACATGTTATAAAGAAAAACGATTCGGTAAAAATTTTAGTGACTCATTATTTTGAAAAGCAAAAATTTTTTACTTTGGCCACATTTCCCTTTCTGCGCTTGTTTTTGTAGCCTGGGATGTGCTGAAGATCAGTATTCTGAAAATTTTACTTATTCTTCCATAGATAAGCCAAAAGTTAGGCGTATAAATACACCAGTTTTTAGGACCGGCATACAATTCTCCGCTCATGGGCCATCAAAGATTATGCCCCTCATGTACCACAATACATCCAAGTTTACAGACCTGAAACCCAGCTTCATCTTGAATATGCAAAAGTTGTGATCTGTGAAGATGAGTTTAAATATTCGATGTTAGGAAATAATTGTATTTTACCTGGGATATCAACTTTTGTTGCACTAATGATGCATACTTCTTATGGAGAGTAAGTGTAATGTTGTGGACTTTTTTGAGAAATATTATCTTAGGGAAGGTCAAAAATCGAATGAAGAATGGCATCGAATCTATGGATTTCATTCCGGAAATGAAATATATGATGTGGTTGCAAGGGATAGTGAAGTATTTGAGCAGTTTATAGGAAAAACGTTTCCTTTTGCATCGTTTCAAGTACATAAAAGGTAACATTTCATCAACCTGCTGTAGAATCAGTCTATACTTCCTGAGCGTTAGAAATTTATGTTTTCTAACTTTAACCTTTTTAATCATTTAGATATCAATAAAATAAAAAATTTAAATATCCATAAGAAACTTTTTTAGCCATGGGATTTGTTTACTTGGTGCAAAAAGACATGGTTTGGATTCGCAGATAGTTTTAAACCCAGGCCATGGATTTATTATCGAACCATATGATTATTTATACTACATGGCAATAACAAGAGAGGAAAATATGCAAAAGTTTTTAAAGAAAAGAATGGAAAAAGATGAATCACCGGCAATTATGGAAGAATATGGTACATACACAGTGGCGGTCCTAGAGCTTAGGGATGGGGGAACTCTTATGAAAGAATTTTTTAAGGAAAAAATTCATAAAAAATGTTTTAAAATGGGTAAATTTTTGTGGAAAATTGATATTTTTGAAAAAAATTTTCAAAAATTAAAAAATCATAAGAGAGGGGACCCTTAATATTTTTCCGGTCTTCGGTCAGAATGGAGAGGGGGAACTACACCATGCCCCCCCCCCTCCCTTCAGGACCGCCCTTGTACATGCACGTGAGAAATAGGGTGGAGGAGAGCGTCGCTCAGAGCGCCTCCCATTGACAAAAGTTTATGGCCTTTTTTGGTCTACAAACTCCAAGCATCGAAATTCCCCCAGCTAAAAGCCCCTGTTGTGGTTGGCACTGCTTCAAGGTCGAAATTAGTTACGAGTCATTCAGCGACTCGTAACTAGGTTTGATTCCCCTTTGCGTTCAAAAGACTTTTCCTTAGCTGAATTTTGGCAACTCTGTTAGTTTGTGATCCACAAGCTGAAGAATCACAACAGACCCTTCAATCCTTTGCATTGGCACTACTTCAAGGTCGAAATTAGCGACCAGTCACTCAATGACCGCCATGGTGTAGTAGTGATCAGGAGCAGCTATATATATGTAAATTGGCTTATTTCTAAATTCGTAAAAAAGTGGCTAAAGCCAGAAATATTTCTAAAACCATGAAAAAATGGCTAAAGCCGTTTTTCATATTTTTGCATATATGCAAAATGGAAAAGCGACAAATTCTAAGTCAATGTGTTCAACTCACGAGTACTCATGTGTACTGAGTACTCGTGAGTTGATTTAGAATTTTCTTTTTGTCGCGAATAACAAATCTATTTTTTACGATTTTAGAAATAAGCCAATTTGCATATATATATATAGCTGCTGTCAGGTGCCTTCAGCATCTCTGTAATAAATATAAACCATTGGTTCGGTTTCGCTTGCGTCGAAAAAGATTTTGCACTGTAGTATTCAGTGGGCAAATCTAAAAAGAAACTCGTGCTTGATCGGGGATCAAGACACATTCTTTCCGGGGAAGATTTTGCATAGTGTCATTTTTGGGCATGGCTCGTGGTTTCCAGATCTGGAAACCCTCATCATATATGGCTACATAAATTCTTTTTAGTCCAAATCTTGGACAAAAGCCCTCGTAAAAATTGGCTAAAACAAAATGGGCATATAAAAAGTGAGCAAGAACCTTTGGCCATAACTGAAAATTCTGTCGAAAATATACCAAAAGACCCATTTATTACTGTTTATCAAGATGAAAAATTTAAGGAAAATTTATTTTGTAAAGAATGTAACAGTCAAGATTGTATTATCAAAACGTAATTTTGTTTTCTGTTTACAACCACACATTGAATTTTTTATATAGTTTAGAGAAAAAAGTGCCACAATTGTCTGGTTACCTAGGAACGACACCAATTTCTTGTTATATGCTAAAAGAAAAGATTCCTTATTGTTGTCTGCATATTTCTAAAGTATGAAAAATTATTTGCGATAAGTAAAAAAGTTTAAAAAATAAACCTAACATAAAAGTTTGACAAGATCATTAGCATTTTTAGAAATGTGAGCACTACAACTTTTCATCAGCTAAAGAATATGGGTGGAAAAATCCTGCTATAATAGTAGCTGTTGATCAAAATAACATCAATGTTAGACGCGGCTCGCCTGGGATATTCAATTTGATTATACCCCTAAGAGCTCATTTAAGAGATGTCCATGAATTGAGACCAATAGTGTGCTTTTTTGACCTAACTGAAGACGATGAGTAAGTCATACATTGATTAAATCTAATACTGGGCACGGTGTTCGAAAATGGAAAAAATTTCAGTTTGAAAATTTTTTTTAAACGACTTATACCAATTAACTCAGCTCGCCAAGATGAGTAGAACGAATGTATAACATGGGCTTTTCCACTTGAGCCCATGACCGAGTGGTTAAAGTGTCTATTTGCAGTTTGGTCATACGGATCCTAAATATAAATGATATGAAATTTCACACTTTTAGACCGAGTACTGCTTTCCTTGATGTTATTGCAAATTTCCCACTTATTTATTGGATGAAAGGAAGGATTTCAAGGTTTATAGGCTTTTTATATTTTTTACATTTTATCCTTTTTAGTATTGATGATCTACTTCGAGCTGGTATTTGCTTTGCAGAACATTTAGTTATAGCAAAGGAAGCAACCAATACCTTAAACGAATATTTAGCTGATTGTGATACCGTCATAGGTGCACAGAGAATTCATAGGTTTGTAAATGAGGAAGGACATATTTTGTGGATGTCCGAATAATCAGAGACCGAAATTGATCTTGGTTCCCTGAAACATAAGCCTTATAGCCTTTGGCTCCTGGATATAACCCCTATTCAATTCCATGATCGGAGACCAGAGCCATAGAAACTCCGAAATGTCGGAGAGGGCCCCCGATCATAAGGGTTCCATTTTATGTTTTTTTTAAAAATTTTTTGTCCAAAATTTGATAATAATCATAGGGTCCCCTTCAAGTGATTTTTTCATGAAAAAATTTTTTTAATGCTTGTTTTTTTTAAGCTAAAAATGCTCAGAAATTGACGATTTTTGGCAAAAAATGATGAATTTTTAAGAAAAATGGAAAATTTTGGAGGTTTTTGGTTTAAAAAATTGAAAATTTTGGTGATTTTTGGTGAAAAGTCATAATGGGGACCATTATGATTTTTGAACAAAAATTTTGGGCAAAACATAAGGGGAGGTCATTAGGAAAAAGGTTTCATTTTTTATTTCGGGGGGGGGGCCAAAGAAACTACGACATTGCTGGAGACTCTCAAGACCGGATGATGGGGCCAAAATCCCAGGCACTAACAAGAAAACAGAGAAATAAATTGAACAAAATAAACGTACGACGGCGCTACGGCGTAGCGCCGTCGTAGCGGCTACGCACCGACTTAAATGTCTATAAAACTATTACTTTAAAATTTAGAATGTTTCCAAAAGTAAAAATCATAGCAGAAATATCACATTTTTCGAACATGCGTTTTATGGAATTTAATCCAGATGATGATTATGCCTTGCAGCAATCTAAATTTGAAAAGGCAAGTGTTGATTATATACTCTGTTAAAATTTAAAATAGTGGGCGCTCCATAGTGCAATGGATAGGAAAGCCGACCGTCCGATCTGGCAATTAAGCAACGTTGGGTCTGCAGGTTTGATTCCCACGAGAGCAAAACTTTTGATGTAAAAAAACTTTTGCAAGAAATGTAGAAAAAATTTTTGTTCCATTTTTTGTAAAAAAATTATTCTTGAAATCAAAAGTTTTACCTTCGTGGGTATCAAACTTGCGGGCCCAAGGTTGCTTAAATTTCCAGATCGGACAGTTGGCTTCCTTATCCATTGCACTATGGAGCGCCCACTTATTTAACTTTTGACAGGAAATGGAATATAATAACAAGTAATTTAATCGCACAACAATTTAGGAAGAAAAAGACGATGGTTCTAACCTTCATTTTATGTTTCGTTTGCCTTTTGCGCGTGGATCAGTATTTTCTGCTAATCTAATGGATCGTTTATTATGCCAAGCTTATGTAAAACCATATCTTGTTAATATCTTAAAACTTTTACTCGGTATTGAACAAGCACAAAATACTGGATTTTTTTCTTCAGTAAAATTTATTTTTTAATTACATGGCGTCCCAAAAAACCGGATTTTTGCGATTTTTTTGAAATTTTCAAGTTTTTTCATCTTCACCAAAATAACTTTATATGGGTTTTTCTAGGCAATAAATCGATTGCACGCATTGTTGGACCTTGAAAACGATTCTTTGACCCTGTATTAGCATATTTTCGCTTCAATACACATATCTCTTCCCTGAAACAGGGTCAGAGAAGCGTTTTCAAAGTTCGACAATGCGCTCAATTGATTCCTCGCATAGAGAAAGCTCTTTAGGATTATTTTAGTGAAAATTTTTGAAAAAAAATCGCTCAAAAATCGCAAAAAAGTATTTATACCTATAATTTTCTCCAAATCTGTTTTATGCAGTTTTTCAATTATTTTGAAAAATCTCATAGAAAACGTATTTGAAAAATATATAGGATGTAAAACTTTTGCTGATTTTTGCCTCCTCCCACAAATAAAAAAATTCATGTTTAGTATGTGATAACAAAAGAAGACATGGAAGTTAAAACTTTCGGTAGACTATATGAACAGTTGAGCTTCTTGGCTGGTGATATTCCAATTGGGATTTATAGGACACAAAAATGTCCTAATGTTGAGGTTTTTTATTTCAATTTTTTGATATAAAAATCTATAGACTTCATCAATCGATATGGAAGACTCGAATTATAATTATCAATCCACTAGCGAATCTTCTCAAAGAGCGAAAGAAGCTATGCAAGAGCTTGCAAAAAAGAGACTAACGGATTTAGACATGTCTTTAGACGATTATGGTATGTCATTGGGGTTTTCCTCTCAGTCTCACTAAAATATATACAGTAGCGAAAAAAAAGTTGCATCACCTATCAAAAAGGTATATTTTGAGAGATTGTTCTTTCACAGATCCCAAAAAAGATTTTTAGACGCGGATTTTTTCAGCATAGGGTATTCATTTATGGTGATTCTATTGGCGTAGTTATACCAACTTTTCATACCAAAAGATTTTATACCAATCTTACGAAGAGTATAAAAACTGGGTTTTAGTATTTAAATGGACGTGTATTACAACGAGAATCTGAAAACTTGATATAAAATTAACTATGCCAATAGAATCACCATAAATGAATACCCTATGCTGAAAAATCCTCTTCTAAAAATCTTTTTAGGGCACTGAGATCGAACAATCTCAGAATATATCTTTTCTATAGATGATAGATGCAAGTTTTTTGTTCGCTACTGTATATACAACAGACCCGACAATCCCTCATACACAAAAATTAACACGACCAAAGTATAGGTATTTGATTTTTTTAAATCAATTTTAGACTCAAAACCAACTTCCGATGAAGGAAACATGCTTTCTTATGTGATTATTAATCCTTGGCCAGAAATTGAACTTGAACTGGGCGATATTATGTACATATATTTTTTGCCAAGTTTATATGGAAAATTATCTTAATTTAGATATGTGGTACGAGCTCCAAATGGTAAATCAAAAATGAAACGCATGATTTAATAAAGTTTTCTAAATATTTATTATAGTCTATTTCAAGAAGAGAGAGCAAAACAGTAGGGAAACGATAGTCAAGTGGTTGAGAGCATTCAAAAGGAGAAGGATCAAACCCGCACCTTTAGGGTGAAAGCAGTGGCGTAAGAGAAGGGTCGGCTAGAGGAGGGGGGACACTTCCCAAAAAAAGATGTTTTTGCCAAAAAAAAATAAAGGAGATCCTTATGATTTGGGCTTTTTTAAAATTTCAACCTACTAGGGGCAGTGGTGTAGCCAGACCCACACCCCGGAGCGAGGGGGGCCGAAAAAATTTTCAAAAATTTACATTGGTCTCCCTTATGCTTTTTTCTTGAAAATTTCAAAAATTTTGTGCAAAAACAGGGCTAAGGCGAATTGAAGTAAAAGCAAATTTCAGTTTTTTTTCTTGAAAAAGTATGAAAATTTGGACAATTTTTGTGAAAAATCATAATAAGGGGACATTATGATTTATTTTTTAAATTTTCAAAAATTTTGGGCAAAAGCATAAGAGGAATCAAGGGGGAAATTCCGGTCCTTCGGACCCAGATTCATGCAAAAATTTGGAATCAACCCAAATCTTGTTTATAAGTCAACAATCACGTCACGATCATTGATAAATCATAGACCATTTTCATAATTTGTTTATAAGCGGGGAATGTGACCGCAACTCCTCACTAGGACCCCTTTGCTTACGACACTGAGTGAAAGACCATCTTTCTAGCCAATTAACTATCAAGTCCCATCTTTTTTAACTCTTTTTCAATGAAACGGACTATATTTCTTGTACATTTCGAAACTTTGTTTTAATTAAATTCTAATATGCCAATTTTTTATATATCTCACTATATAAATATTTTTTCGAAACTTATTTTCTATTACATAAAAGTAATGAATGCCCCTTCAAGTGCGTCATAGGACGGAGGTATTATGTTTTTTTGAATAGCCAATAATTTAAACAAAAATTTATATGATTCCTGCAGATTCCTACTGGACTGCATACCTTTGTGATTGTTTCATAATTTTGAACAGGTTCAAAAACCGCTTTCGATGCAAAAAAATTTCTATCAAAAAATTTATTGACATCAAAGATCGTCCAAGACTCTAAAAATCTATCAGACAATTCCAAAAATTTTTATCTTATATTTTTACGATTGACAGAAATAAAAAAGTACATATAAAAAACCTCCATTAATATTTGAGCGTTTTCCAGACTTATAACGTCTCAAACTTTTATTTTCTTTTTGACTTTTGATTAATCGTAGGGGTATGGGTCGATTTCTGTCAGTAAGAAAAACCAACAACCTAGTGAGATAAGTTCGTTTAGTTTTATGGGAAATCGATGCCCTAATTTCTTTCACGTGTTTGTATTTTTGCTCAAACATTTGTTTTATGATTAGTCGATCTTTAGTCAGGTCAGCTTGAAAATTTATTTGATTATTATTCTAAAAAATGATGAAAAACAACGAGTCTCTTGTCGATCTATTCCAAAAAGTTGCCAAAAGTTCAAAGAAGAATCGAATTGTTCTAAGGGACAAAGAAAGAAAATGGACTTTGGAAGAGTTAGATATTATTACAGATCGATTGGCTAAGCATTTTATAAAGGAATATAAATGTCGAAAAGGTTCGTGTGTCGCTATTTATATGAATAAATGTGCCGAATATGTTTTTTCTTATATTGCAGCTTTAAAAGCGGGTAAATGTGTGAATTTATATAAATTAAAATTGTAAAATAATTTAGGAGCCGCTTATCTTCCGCTTGATATAACCTATCCAGAAACACTTTTATTTTCGGTTCTTGAAGAAGCACAGCCAGTAGTTGTTTGTACTTTTACAGAGTTTTTAGGAAAATTGTCAGGTATATTCTTAATATAGATATTTTCCCATTGTTGTAGATATGTGGGGAATCCGGAGTGGTCCCCCAAACCTGGAAAAGTTAAAACTTTTTTCTAATGGCCTCTTATGTTTTTGTCGATCAAATATTACATAAAGGTCCCCTTCACGGAGTACCAAATGCCGAAAAGGTGGTGGCAAGGGTCAAAATTTAAAAAAATTTCGCCAATCGACTCAGCTCGCTGAGCGCTTCAAAACGAGTACCATTTCATGGGTTTTGCGTGTTTGATCCATGGCCGACTGACTATAGCAATCGGCATTACATCATAGGGCACAAGTTCGATCCCACGCCCAAAAGTCATTTTTTATTTTATTGCCAAAATTCATGAAATTTGTTGCATATTCACATTTTTATGCGGGGAACAATATGGCGCTATTATTTTTTCCATTTCTCTTACTTTTCTATTCTTTTGAAAATTTTGAAATAATCGAAAAATCTCAAAAAATCTAAAATCTTTTTTCCAATTTTTCCAAAAGTTTTTGTGAAAAAATAATAGCACCATCATGTTCCCCGCATAAAAATGTGAATATGCGAAAAATTTTCATGAATTTTGGCATCAAAATAAAAAAATGACTTCTGGGTGCAGAATCGAACCTGCGCCCTAATAGTGAAGGCCGAACACTTTAGCCATTCGGCCATGGTCAAACCCCCAAAACCCCATGATATGGTACTCGTTTTGAATCGCTCGGCGAGCAGAGTCGATTGGAAAATTTTTTTAAATTTTGACCCTTGCCGCCAACTTTTCGGCATTTTGTTACGCCGTACCTTATGATTTTTGGTGGTTCCTCACCATTCATGGGAGTCTGGCTACACCACTGTATTTTCCGTCGAGATTTAAAAAACAGTTTTATCCCGATGGTAAGTGATGCAAACTTCATCTTGAAAAAGGGGGGAGTTCGATTCACAGCCGTTCTATAAGTCCTACCATTATATTATTTTAGAAACTACTCCTTCATTTAATTTTGGACAAGTTGACTGGGAAGATAGTTTGTCTAATGATATCGGTTTACCTAACGATATAACAGGAGATGATTTAGCTTATATTGTATATAGTTCTGGTACTACTGGAAAACCAAAAGGTAAAGAGAGACTTCGATATAATTTTTATGTAACAATAGGAATTGCTTGTCCACACCGTGGTGCTGTGGTATCTTACAAATATCGATTCGAAAAATATCCTTACCTAGATGACGATGTTGTGGCATCCAATGTCTTCTTTGTTTGGGAAATGTTTCGACCTATTTTACAAGGTAAGTAAGAAAAAAGGAAACGAGAAACAATTTTTAGGTACCACTTTAACCATAATTCCGGATGATGTTATATACGATCCTATGCTCCTATGTCAATTTTTGAAGTCAAATAATGTTACAAGAATGTTGTTTACACCTTCTTTATTGGAAACGGTTTTTGATACTCAGGCAGA
Organism: Acrobeloides nanus; assembly: GCA_900406225.1. Classification (NCBI taxonomy): domain Eukaryota; kingdom Metazoa; phylum Nematoda; class Chromadorea; order Rhabditida; family Cephalobidae; genus Acrobeloides; species Acrobeloides nanus. The sequence continues at coordinate 10,793 of OZJO01000265.1, forward strand.
AGAGATTATTAAAGAAAGTTTTAGAAAAATGAGGTATTCATAAAACTTGGCAATCTTTTTTCCTCTTGGTGGGAAATACCCTATAAAAACTTTTGCAACTTCAGGANACAGAAGAGATTATTAAAGAAAGTTTTAGAAAAATGAGGTATTCATAAAACTTGGCAATCTTTTTTCCTCTTGGTGGGAAATACCCTATAAAAACTTTTGCAACTTCAGGATCATCTGGTTATGTGGAGAAGTCGTTACTTGTGCCTTACTTAAACGTGTCATGTCACTTTTACAACATGTCAGCATAGAAAATCTGTATAGCATCTCAGAATGTCATGATGTTTCATATGAAAATCTCAACGACTTCTTTGCCCGTAAGGAAGAAAGAAAATTTGCACCTGTCGGAAAGATTATCCCAAGTGTGAAAGTTTTGATATTAGACAATGCTCACAAAAAAGTTCCCATTGGAGTACAAGGGGAGGTTAGTAAATCTCTCTCTCTCTCTGTTTTACATATCCATTTTTTAAGATTTATGTAGCAGGTCCAACCCTAGCTAATGGATATATTCATAGGCCCGAGTTAAATAAAAAGCGTTTTCTGGAAGTTCCTGAAGAATACCAATCAGAAGATGGTACAAGGATGTATAGAACTGGAGATTTTGGGTATATGCTACCAAATTCGACATTGGAAGTTTGTGGTAGATGTGATACATTGGTGAAGATTCGCGGATATAGTGTTGAAGTTCAGGTAGAAAATACAGGGGGGAAAATTTACTATGTCACAAGAATTCTGACGATCATATTTGGAGCTAAAATTAGTACTTAAAGATCTTCAATCCTGGTTTGGTAAAAAAATCTAATATATTTTTTAGGCCATTGAAACAAATCTCCTAAAACTCCCCTGGGTCAGCTCATGTGCAGTAGTTTCTATCGGAGAAGAAGGCCAAGACAAATACCTAGCTGCCTATATGGTACTCAAAGAAAACGTTACCAGAAAAGTTTTAAGAGCGGAATTAAAAAAACATTTACCATTTTACATGGTACCTAGTTACTTCGTCTTTGTTGACAGGTATTCTAAATAGTTTTCGAGATCAATAAAAGTAAATATTTGAGGATGCCAGTTTTGCCGGCTTCAAGCAAAATTGATAAGAAGGCACTACCACCAGTCAATCGGGAAAGTGATATCGCAGAAACTGAAGCCTTACCGCAAACACCAACGGAACATAGGTTGGCGAAAATTTGGTCAGATGTTTTAGGACATCCAACGATTGATATTCAAGAGTCGTTTTTCGATCTTGGAGGGTAAGGAAAATTGCTAAAATCTAAAAAAGTTTATATCCTACTATATTAAACGTGTAATTGTTCCTGTTCTGAGACCCAAATTCATGCAAAAATTGCAGAAATTTGGAATCAACCCAATACTTGTTTATGAATCAACTATCACGTCACGATCATTGATAAATCATAAACCATTCTCATGACTTGTTTATAACCTTGACCCATAGAGCGGATAATAGTTACAGGATTTTTGAATCACTGTCATTCTTAACATACATATACATTTTTAGTCATTCTTTAACAGCTGCAAGACTACTATCCAAAGTGAATATGGAATTTGGACGTAATCTTAGCATATGCGACCTATTTACCGCACCTACAATTTATGGCATGGCAAAGATTTTAGATGGAAATGAAACGAATAGCATCGATTCGAAGATTGATCTAGAAGCGCAAGTTGAATCGCATGATGTTAAGGATAATATGTATGATGTCATATATATGTGTTTAAAAAATTTCTATTTAGAAGCGATTTACATCTTAGATCATTTTGGCGGTCAACTGAATGGCACAATCGTTTTAATAAAGCTCATGTTTTGTTGACAGGTACAACCGGGTTTCTGGGAGTTCATATTTTGGCTAGTTTATTGCAAAATTCGCAGGTTAGTAAGCTTTAAGTTACTAGAGCCCAACCACATAAAGGATCACTCCACTTGGAAAAAAGTTGCCATAATTTGTATATATTCAGAAAGTTTATGAAAAATGGAGCATTTTTTGTTTTTAAGGCACCTTCTGATTCATTTTAGTTTCTTAGATAATTGCGTATGAAGTTTAGATTATTTATTACAACGAAAACATGAACCCAGGTCTCAAATCTCTGATTCAATCAAATAATTCAAAATAACTTTGATGTCATTTTTTTCGTCTCATTGAGCTGAGAAAAATCTATATTTTGTTTTTCCTAGATACTCAAGAAGTTCAAGCTATTTTCTTATTAATAAACAACTTTTGATTGAATCAGGGATATGAGACCTGAATTCATATTTTCGTTGTAATAAATAATCTAAACTTCACATGCAGTCATCTCAAAAACTAAAACGATTCAGAGGATGCTATAAAAAATGCTCCATTTTTCATGAACTTTCCAAATATATACAAATTATGGCAACTTTTTTCTGAGTTGAGTGTTAAAAATATGTTTCTATTTCTTTCAAGCTCTATCTTTAGTTTAAAAAAGACGAAATTACTTAATATTTAGACGAGGATTATGTGCCTTATAAGAGAATCAACGACCGAAACTGTGGATATGAGATTGGAAAATGCTCTAAAAAATCGAGGCTTGCTTTCTCGGGCAATGAAAGAGCAGTTCAAGTAAATAACCCTTATTCTACTCCTTGATTATGTAAACCTTTTCTTTATTTAGAGACCGAGTCAAAGCAGTTGCTGCAGATGTTGCNGAAAGAACAGTTCAAGTAAATAACCCTTATTCTACTCCTTGATTATGTAAACCTTTTCTTTATTTAGAGACCGAGTCAAAGCAGTTGCTGCAGATGTTGCTTTAACTAATTTTGGTCTAAGTGAAGAATACTATCACTTTTTGACCTACGATATAGATGTAGTGATTCATGCAGCTGCTTATGTAAACCTGATTTATCCTTATCAGGTAAAAAAAGTTATTTAAAATATTTAAAATTCTCTTTTTAGGCTTTACATGGGGTCAATGTTTTGGGCACAAGAAATATATTAGATTTTTGTCATGCAAACAAAATCAAGCCTTTACATTATATAAGGTAAAAATTACTTGTAACCTGGGGCATAAGAGGTATCTAAAAAAGAGGTGTCTAGAGATCCATTTTCGTAATTTTAAAAAAAGACAAGTAACGAACCAAACGATTCTTCTCCAAATTTTTTTTATAAACTCGCTTTCCAGCACGGATGGAGTTATCAGCGCCGGCATAAAAGATGTGGATGAAGGTTATTCGATAGAAAATTCTAGAAATGGTTTGCATGATGGATATGGTCAAAGCAAATATGTTGCAGAACAGCTAGTCCACCGGTAAAAATAGTTATAAGGCTAGAGAAACTATACTTTTAGAGCACTTTCTCGAGGATTGCCTTCCATAATCTACCGATTAGGCAATCAAGCAGCCGATACTCTTCTTGGTAAATGGAATGAACAAGATTTCACTTATCTTTTGTTAAGAGCGGTTATTATGACAGGCCAAGCTCCTAAAGTTGATTGGACAGTATGTAAAAAAAATTTTCCTTATCATAATGTCGTTAAAATTTAAAAAATTTTTGAGCTCAGTCTTCTAGCGAATCCCTAAATAATTTAACGCAAATATTTATAAAAAATTATAGATCGAATTGACTCCGGTAGATTTTTCAAGCAAATTTATTACCGAAATTGCTACGAACCTTTTTGTTGGGAATGTCGGGAAGACTTTTCACTTAATTAATGTTAGAGGACCAAAATGGTCAGAACTACTCAATTGGCTACGAAAATTTGGCTATCGTATTGAAGAGGTTGAGTTCAATGTTTGGAAACAAAGGTATGTGCTCCAAAAATAAAATGCTAGTGTAAAAATAATTTTTAGAATTTTGAATTCTGCTGATAAAAACCTTAATGCGCTCCAAAAATTGATTGAAGTTATGATGAACGACGAAACCTTTTTCTCGACAATGTCAACTTATAAACGAACAAACACTGATCACATTTTGAATGAGATCAGCTGGAAATACCCTAATGTTGATGAAATTTTGACAAAATTCTGGCTCAATNCTAAAAAATAGGGCTGAAAAGAGTTAGCGCAGACAGACACACATTTCTCCTTTAAAGAGTATAATATAATTTATACACTACTCCCCTCAAAAGTCATAAATGAAACAAATTGAGCAAAATGAACCATTTTCGTAATTATGATGTCATATTGGGTTTTTGGACACCCTTCTTCTTGTAAATTGTTTCATTCTCTTTCCCATTTTCCATGGATATTTTATATTTTTATGTTTTTTAAACTAATTTTAGCGACGAAACCTTTTTCTCGACAATGTCAACTTATAAACGAACAAACACTGATCACATTTTGAATGAGATCAGCTGGAAATACCCTAATGTTGATGAAATTTTGACAAAATTCTGGCTCAATCAGCTTATCGAACAAGGAATTATCCCGTCACCAAAAGTTAAAACTATAGGTAGAGACCAGCTATTAAAGTCTTTTTTTGTGCTTTTTTTCACAGATCACAGCAATTTGGCACATCATCACTTTAATGCTTTTTTGGATTTTTAATAGTGGTGTCGGTCTCTAACTATTGTTAACATTTTAAACTTAAAGGGGAGGGGGAGAACCACTTTCATCAGAAAATTCGGTTTTTAACAGAACAAAGTTTTTACACGTATGATTAGTCATATATAGGGTAAAAATTGCGACGAATCGATTCCCGCCATTATTTTTTGACCACGATTTCAAAAAAGTGGTCAAATACCTAAAAAGTCGATTTTTTTAAATTTCGACTCCGGCGGGAGTCGAACCTGGGTACCAAAAAACGATAGCCATCTACGTTTCTGTAAAAAACCGGATTTTCTTATGAAAGTGGTTCCCCCCTTTAAGAAACAGTACCGGGAGACCGAGCGCTACCGCGCTCGGAGGGGATACGAATAGATGTTTGTAAAGACTCTTAAGCGCTTTCTCTTCGAGCGTCTCCTTTCTCGGAGCGCTTCTCCCTCCGAGCATTTACTTTCTCCGAGCGATTGTAGACGTGTAGATATGCAAATTTTACAATTTCAGTAATTACTGACCCTATTTTACATGTTGTCAGTAATTACTGATCTCATTAAAAATGGCCGATTCGACCTCTTTCTGCGGTCAAAATTCAAAAATTCCTTCGGATTCGTGTTCCCCATACCCGAAAATTCCCGAGTACAAAAAATCAACGATTTTGAGAACTTTTTGAAAAATCGATTTTTCGCCTTGATCCCCCAAAGGATAAAAAGTGAAAAAAATCTTCTTCGATTTGATGATTTTGGGTCAATCGTCTTCTCTCATCCTACAACTTTTGCAATGGCACTCAGGGTTTAAATCTAATGTTCCCGAGAACGTCTGAACATACACATTACATGTCTAATGTAGTAAGATAGTCATAAAGATTTAAATAAGTTTTGTATTAAAAAGACTTTTTTGAATATTCGAATTTTATTCGAATATTTTTTGCAAATAAAAATCCAGAATGGAAATTACCAATTGGAAATGACTAAAATAAATATTGTAAAATTTTCATTTTGAAAACAAGTTGTATTTTTTAAGAGCTACTATCGGGTTGATCGAAAAGTTCTGCGACTTTTTGCATGATTTTTGTGTCTCCCTTGAGTTAAAAATTCGAATTTTCAAAAAGTTCGGAACTCGAATCTGAAAGAATTGTTTGATTTTGACCACAGAAAGTTACAAGGAGTATATTCCATAAAAAGTTTTCATAAAAATTACTTAAATCAGTTCAGAGAAATTTATATAACTCAAAAATGCGCACAATTGATTCCCCCCTCCCACAAATTTACCCCTATATGGGTCCTTTTTAGAAAAAAATTTGCGATCTCAAAATCATGTAAAAAGTCGCAGAACTTTTCGACCAACCCAATAAACGATCGGGAGATCATTAGGCACTGCCTTATCCCGTTCCGGGGGAAGGGATCTGGATATTCCACTGGCACGGGAGAAAGACAGGGCCTAACACGATTGGTAAATTCTATTCAAAAATTATTCTTTCTTGATCAAAATTCTCCTAACTTCAAGTTTTTTAGTTTAGCTTAATGTTTATACAAATTTTTCCCTTTTATCATTTAAATTTTAGGCCATATGTTACGAGGAAAAGTTTGTATAGTTACTGGAGCTAGTGAAGGCATTGGAGAAGCAATTGCAAAAACTTTGGCCATTGATGGTGGCGCAATTGTTGTACTAGCTTCTAGACAACTTCAAAAACTTCAAGGGATAACCGAATACTTATGTGAATCAGGATGTTCCAAAAGCGATGTTTTGGCTTTAAAATGTGATGTTACGGATAGGAATAACGTTGAAGATGTGGTTAAAACGGTATTGAGTCATTATGGAAAGATTGATGTTTTGGTGAATTGTGCAGGATTAATGTACTATACTTTGATGAAAAATTTGAAAGTTGAGGTAGATTTTGGAATATTTTCTCTTGATGGGAATTGTTCTATTTAGGAATGGTCCAAACAAATTGATGTAAATTGCCATGGTACTACAAACATAACTGGTGCTGTTCTACCTACAATGATTGAACAAAAACGAGGCCATATCTTGAACATCACTTCAGATGCCGGAAAGAGGGTATTTAATATTTTATAATTTGAAGTTTATGTTGATTTTAGGGCTTTGCCGGACTTGCAGTTTATTCGGGTACCAAGTTTTATATCGAAGGCTTTATGCAAGCTTTAAGACAAGAGGTGTTAGAATATGGGATTAAGATAACTAATATTCAACCAGGAGACGTTTCAACGAAATTAGCTAGCCGTTCAACTGATGAAGAAGTAAGAAACATTTTCATTATCCCTTCATCATTCCACAATACCTGGCTGTTCTCATAAATTCATAACATTACATATGTACAACCCCTTCCAACTTAAGGATCGGATACATCTTATACAATATTTTAGGCTCGATCCAAATACGATTTTTCTAATGCTGGCCACTCCATCCTTGATCCAGATGATGTCGCTAAAACCGTTCTTCATGCTTTGGCCCAACCTCATCATGTTGCTATAAATGAAGTTCTTATTGAACCACAGGCTGCTCCAATATGAAATTGTCTCATTTTTGCAATTTTATATATTTTTAGTCTAATTATATAGAATTAAATAAATTATAATTTATCAAGTTTTTTTATGATATTCGTTATATACTTGCCGAGAAAGGCATAAAGTTTTGACGCATTAATAAATTCACACATCGGTGGAAGAATTTGTAAAATTGCGAAATGGTCTTTTACAATAAGCAATTTTTGGGCAAAATGGCTAAAAATTGGCATTCTTTTGGTCAAAAAATCGCATTTTTGACAAAAAATAGCCACTTTTTAACGATTTTTGGTGAAAAAAATGTCTTTTTTTATTGACCACCCCGCACTTTTGAGCTTTCGGTGCGAAAATGCAAGTTGGACGACCACCCTGCACTTTCGCGCCAAATTTTGGACAAAAAACATAAGGGGATCATTAGGAAAAATTTCACGCCTTCATCGCAAAAAGTGCGAAGTGGTCGTCATTTTTGGGAGAGTGCGGCGTGGGTGGGGGATGTAATTCCACCCCTTTGACGAGGTGTGAATAAATTGTTCTACGTAAATAAAAAATAAATAAGAATGGTTAGTCTTTAAGGCTGAAGTATCTTTTCTAAACAGCGATTTTTATTCCAAAAAGCTATTATTTGTCCAAAAAAGTTATATTTTGTACAAAACGAGAGACAATAACCCCGTATATGAAATATTTTCCACAAATCCAAAATGTTTCCCCATTTTTCGAAAATCAACTACAGTACTACTACCCTCTCATTCCTGGCACTGTCTTTTTCTTACCACTGAAATTTATTTGTTATTTTGAAAATCAAATTGTTTTTTAAAATAAAAGTTGTTGTTTTTATTCAATAATTGTTAGTTTTGATTTGATATTGCATTATGATAGGCGGATTTCAAGTAAAAACCTCGATAAATCGCCACTAAAAGTCCCTTAAAACTCGATAAGACACCGTTTCTATAAGATGCCACCCTCGATAAGACTCTACCTTGGGGCCGGTTCCCGGGGATGGCGTCTTATCAAGGTTCGATTGTATTTTAAAAACTTTTTTAAAATATTCTGGACTAGTTTCTTATGCTTTTAACTGATCTTTTTGTCAATTATTACAATATGCAAAAACAAGAAAATCGATGTCTGACCATTTATTTTTTGCCGCTAGTGTAAGTCATTGGAAAAATCCTAGATATTTTTTGTTGCTAAAACAAAGAGGGTGGGAAACATATTAGCTACAACTAATCCTTTTGATACTTACATAAGCCACATGCATATCATAAAGCCAAACTATGGGAATTTTTAATTATTTCTGTATCAAACTACGTCAATTTCTAGACTGTTAAATTATTCTCTTATTCGAATTGGAAAAATTATGCGTGGTTACTTTATAATTAAAATTTGTTTATGAAAAAGTTTAATTCATGATTTCTTAGAGCTTGTGGTATGCTGCTGTCCATTGGGTTTAATAAAACTGGGTTGTGCCTTTTATTTTTTGTGTATTTTATTCAAAGTATCAATAGTGATAGCAATTTTCGTCTGTGTGGCGCCCGACTAAAAACTACGTTAATGTCAGTTTGTAAAAATAAAATTTGTGGCGATGTTTTGGCTGCTTTTGATAAAGGTAGGAGTTTGTGAAATCCATTTCCTAAATCATCCATAATCCTCTGTCTCAGCCTTACTCCCTCTTGAGTAGTTTTGATGCTTATCAAGATGCACTTTTCTGCTCAAATAATTTTAAAGCAAACTAGCCCCGACGCGCGCTTCGCGCACCGATATTAGGCCGATGTTACAGTTGACGACGCCGCAAATGTCGACTTTACAGGTGTCACCGACAGCAATATTACAGACGATTACATATAAACGGTACCCTTGTGGAGCATTTTTTGGAAAATTTTTAACTCCCTTTGGGAATACACCCCAGGGTTTTTATACCACTTCAGTAGGTGTACTTTGTGAGGTTAAAATTGAAAAATTCTTTCGGATTAGTCTTCCCATAGTCGAAACCTTCTGAGATCTCATGGCGACGTATGTAAGACACAGAAACAGGTTTTTTAATTTTAGACTTGCTGAATGCCTTTACGCCAATACCTATGTCTAAAAGAGTTCCTTCACCAGATATTACTATGTTTCCTGTTGGTTACTACATCAATTCAATGAAAAGGTCAAAAATTGCCGATCAATGTTGCGAAAAAAGGTGTTCTTTAAGATATTTAAAAACTTTCTGTTGTTCAGATTTGCGAAATTTAACATGATTTTTTTACCAATTATTGTAAAAAATAGTAGCTGTATATTTTGTAAATTAAACGTTTTTACAATTTTTTCATACATAGTATACGCATGAATAACAAGTTATTTTTATATTGGATGAAACAAATCTTCTATTGGTGGATTTCCTTTTTTTGGTAGAATAATTCAGATTATCATAAAAAATTTTCATTTAAGAATCTAACATTTTAAAGATTCTAACAATCTTGTCTACGATAAACAATTTTTTTCATATATATCTCCCACAGTGACATAGACATTGACATTTCTTAATCATATGATTTTTAGCTTTTCTTTTATGACAAGGAGATATTAAAAAACGATCACTTGTTTCAAGTTCACAAGCTTGAGAATTTTCTCATATGTATTTGTTACTATTCATTTTTGTCTGATTAAAAATCTGAGCAATTTCACAGAACTTTTACGTAGTCCTAAAAGTGATACCATTGTTTAAAAAATTGTAGTTTATAAGATCTCGTGACATGCTAAAAAAATCCTTGTGCAAAAACGTTATTTTTCTAAAGTAACGGGGAACCGAGCTGTTGAAAAATCTATTTTTTATGTATACGTAAAAATAGGGGATACATGTAGGAAAAATTTTTATCTCTGATTTCGATGATTTTAGTGTCAATCTTCTTCTTTCGTCGTTCCCTATAACTTTTATTTTAGCGTCGACGGTTTAAATCAAACGTTCCCGAGATCGTCTGGAATCATGGACAAACATGATTCCAGACACAACATTACACGTTTATAGTATACTCCGTTTCCCGCGCTACGTAAAAAAGTGGACGTGCTTAGCCTATTGGTTAGAGAGCCTGACTATCAAATGTAGATGTGGGTTCGATCCCGCCTGGAGCCATTTCTTTTTTTAATGTCCAAAACTGATAAAAAGTTTTGCATAAGGGTGTTTTTATGCGAGAAACACAAATATGCTGTTATTTTTTCATGAAAAAGTGTGTAAAAAGTAGAAAAAGTAATTTTTGTAAAATTGATCAAAAATTATTTTTTCTACTTTTTACAAAATTTTCCATGAAAAAATAACATCAGATTCATGTTTCTCGCATAAAAACATCTCTATGCAAATTTTTAAAATCAGTTTTGGATACTAAAAAAAGAATTGACTCCGTGCGGTATCGAACCTGCACATACATTTTGATAGTCTGGCTCCTTAACTAAATGTATAATAACATATACACACAGATATATTTATCCGGCTACACAAACAAACAGACACACGTTACATGTTTAATGTAATAGTATAAGGTGCTATTACTAATCTTAAAGTAAACAAATATTTCTCTTTCAACTACAGGTTAAAAACATATGTGATCGGTTGGGAAAAGAAAAACAGCGCCAAAGAGCCAAAAATTGATCAAAATTGACCCCTTGTTAAGATAAAAAATAAAGATTTTCGGAGCTCGTCTATATGGGGGGGGGGCCACCCACGTGAATTTTTTCCGATTTTTTTCTAAAAACTAACTTTTTAGGGTAATTTCTAGGCAAAAAATCGATTGCGCGCATTCCCGAAGCGTGAAAATGCTTCTTTTCCCTGACCCTGATTCAGGGAAATAGATGTGTGTATTGAAGTGAAAATATGAATATTTTGGATTTTTCTTCTAAAATCATCGTCTAAGGGTTATTTTATGCGAGAAATCGATTCAGCGCATCACCGAAGCGTTGTGGTAGAAAAATAATTTTTCAAGGACGATGGTCAAGGATACATTTTGATGCTTCGGTGATGCGCTGAGTCGATTTCTCGCATAAAATAACCTTTAGAACGATGATTTTAGAAAAAAATCCAAAATTTTCATATTTTCGCTTCAATACACACATCTATTTCCCTGAATCAGGATCAAAGAAGCATTTTCACGCTTCGGGAATGCGCGCAATCGATTTTTCGCCTAGAAATTACCCTAAAAAGTCGATTTTTAGAAGAAAATCGGAAAAAAATTTTTTGAAAAAAATCACGTGGGTGGTCCCCCCATGTAGACGAGCTCCAGACTTTCTTCTCAATGCAATTTTTAAAAGCCTGTTATTTAATAAACGACACATAATATTTTATATTAGTTATTTATCTTCGATATATATTATCCAATATCCTACAAATAAGTTACGAAATATCAAGCATAACATCTGATAAAGACATGTTCTGGTTTTCCAAGATTGTGACACAGCCCAAAATTTGAGTGGAGTTTAGAGCATCTTCACCAAAGACCTTTTTTAATCGGATCGCAATTTCATCAAAAGGAACTTGTTCTTGAATCAAAAATTTTATAACTGCTAGTTGTTCAAATAATTTCCAATTCATTGGGAATAACAATTTATGAATAATATATGTACAAAAACCTAAAAATTGTAACAAAAAATAATAAAATTTTGAATTTAAAAAAATATAAAACTTAAACATGTGAGTCAAAAACTAAAAGGTAAAAACACTTGCTCGCACTTCACACCAACAAAAGCGAATGACTATTCTTAAAATTAGTGCTATATTTACACTTTTATGGGTACTCGTTTGCTTCAAAGATCATTGATCATTATTGATTGTAGATAACAAAATTTACGATTTTTTCTAAAGTAAGATTTTATAAACGTTTCTATAAACTAAAAGATTTGTAAAGTCTAAAAAAGTTAAAAAACTTTATCTCATGATTTTTTAAAAAGAATCATTAATTACAAACAAGAAAATTTGTGCTCACATGCATTTTCATGTGATTTGGTCTCTGACGCATACACATGTCTGGTAATTCTCTAATTGTACAAGAAAATTTATATTTGAACTTTTTTGTCATTACAGGGTGCGGCAAAAGTTCTTATGGTTTTTTGAATTACTGCATATAGTATTTTGACCATAACTCTTTAACCTTATATCCAATTCCGATGATCTTGGTGTCATTGGATAGCTGTAAATTCAAGCTATCTAAAGACATCAAGATCATCGGAATTGAATGTAAGGTTAAAGAGTTATGGTCAAATACTATATGCAGTAATTCAAAAAATCATAAGAACTTTTGCCGCACCCTGTATGCAAGTTTGTATTCATATTTAAAAAAAATAAATGACAAATTAATTTTTGTCATCTCTTGAACACTTGTCTTTTAAAAAAATCAAGTTTCTATGGAAATTCTCAGTATTTGGAATACAAATCTTTAATTTATGCTTTCAAGCACGTCCGACTTTATCCTTTGTTCTAAGTCTTGTTTATGCTACTCAAACATTTTAGTGCAACTATAATGTTTTAAATATTTTTATCTTTAATGTTAGATTTTTTTCTCTCTTTTTAACTGGGAGCGATGCTCTCAGTTACAAAAGTAATAATTTTTTATTTTTTGAAAGTTTTATACATGTGTAAATTTTATGACGTAAAAATTTTTTCCAATTCGTCAATTTTTGCAATGGGTTTGAGGTTTTAAATCTAACGTTCCCGAAATCGCCTGTACAACATTTGAATTTCGACCCCGATGGGGTCGAACCCTCATTTGTCATAAATAAAGTGAGACGTTTAGTACTGCGACATTGAATCCAGACTTTTTGGAGCAAAAACAAAGTTTATAATGTTTTGTATTCGATCCTGTTGGCATCACCTATCTGAAGAAAATAATAGAAGTGAACCATATCAAAAAGCGGTATTCATTTATATCATCCCTATCTCTGCCTGAAATAAAATTCTAACGACGCTCCTTACAGTTTCATTATTAAAAAGTTATGAAACTTTGCTACAAAGTTCGAATTCCTTCATACACATCCAAATCAACTAAAGGTCACAAAATTGCCATTAAAAAATTTATTTATAAAAAAAGAAAAAATTAAAAAAGTACAGGGTATTTTAGCGTATTATCGCGATAATAATGATTAATATCTGTTGATAGAAAAAATATTTTTTCATGCGGTTTTTTGCAAAGTCATGAGAAACCGTGGGGTTTTCATGCATATTCAAAGAGATAAAAACATTATCCACTTTTTTCTCAGTAAAAATTTAAATTTTTTATTTCTTTGAATATGCATGAAAACCCCCATGGTTTCTAAGCATTTTGCAAAAAACATCATGAGAAAATATTTTTTACTATAAGATAATGAAATTTTAAATCGCACTAATAATCTGAAACACCCTGTAGTAGCCGTAATATTTTTAAAAAGCATTAAAAAATAAAATAATGTTTTAGACTGTAAGGCAAGCACCATATATAGCATTTACCACTGAGCAAAGTGGAATGTCAAATTATGGTCCTCCAAAAGAATATGCTAATGTTCCTCAAGTAATGATTGAAAAAGTTTATCCATAATGTACATTTTCATTGCATAAATAAATAAAAGATTAGTAAGATCTGATTGTAGATAAATTAGAAACAGCGTAAGTTGAACCATTATCTATTTCTTCAAAAGTATCCTTTGATTTTGGAGGTGATCTTAATAAAACGAGTCGAGGTCTTCGATATTGTAAAAATCCATTTAAGAAATCATCAAAAAATACACGCCATAGAATAAATGAGATTATTACGGCGAGTAAAAAGAAACCAATTAATTCGAAAGAGGTTTCTGAAAAGTTGAAAATTGAAAATCACTTGATGGATGGGAATTTAGAATATGATGTATGTTATGTGTTTTTTAAATGCAAAAAATTTTTTTCTATGTAAAAAATTTTTGGGATAAAAGCACTTCCTCACTCTTACACACATGTACACCCCTCCCCCACCATTGGGCTTAGCAAAAAATCCCCTCCTCCAGTGGCGTAGGCAAGAGGGAGATGACCTTCTAGTGGGTCGAAATTTAAAAAAATCTCTAATCATAAGGGTCACTACTGCCTCCCACTTCACCTAACTTTGGGATAGCGCATCTACGCGTTTGAGTGCGTCGAAAAGTCACAGAGGAGTTGCCGAGGTAGTCGGGGAAGGGGAACAGAATTTTAAAATTTGAAAGGATGGCCCCGCATTATGATTTTTCATCAAAATTTTTTCATTATTTTCACTAAAAATATTCAAAACTGTCAATTTTTCATCAAAATTCATCATTTTTCACCAAAAATTGTCATTTTCATAGCATTTTTAGCTTAAAAATGGCAATTTCATATGGAATTTCGAAATTACGACCTCGATTTCGCGAAATCGGAATACTATAATTACGATTTCGACGCATCACTACTGCACTAGTTCCATACTTACCAATCACTTTAGTTTTTTCTTCGTCAAAAAATTTTCCCATTAATAAATAGATAACTTTAATAAAAAATTATTTAAAGAACAAGGAATTAACGAGACAAGAAATAAATGATTAAAGTCTGTAAATGAATACCACTTTAACTTTAATATTTGGTTTTTCAAATTTATGAGTTTGTGATAATTAATCATTTTGGCGAATCCAATAATCAATTTAAACTATAAAGAACACTATTTTTTGCAGTGACGTAATACCGATTTCGACGCATTATTAAATAAATTTGGAAGACAAATAATAATTAAGGACCAATCCAGATTTGAAAGTGTTGTTTTTTCTTGAAAGTTCACTTTTGACGATTGTTTTTGGTTTTGGAAGTAAATTTCAATTCATTAACCCTAAAATAGAATGTCGTGGTGTTTTCTCGAATCGGCTCGAAGCCAGAAAATGTTCTCCCATTGTTGATGAAGCGCAAATCCAACGCTGAATACTAGAAATTTGCAATTGTAATCTTTAAGGTTATTCTTTGCTCATTTTGATGCATATCAAACTAGATCTTTCTCTTTACAAAGATTATTATTTTTATTATTATCGTCAAGAAAAAGCTTTGACCGAATTGGGTGTTTATTCAATGAATAAAGAAACTTAAAAATTTGTGGAAGAAAAAGATTGTATAAATTTTTCTTAACTTATGTTTTGCTAATTTTTGTTAAATAAATGTCCAACGACAATTAAATTGGTTGAAAAATAGTTTTTATACAGAATTTGGCTATAAACAATATATATAGCTAAATGACATGTAATTTCGAAATTTCGACTTCTACACATCACTAGGGGACACATGTGCATATGGAGGGACGTCCAGTGGCGTAGGAAGAAAGGTTGGCTTGGGAAGGGGCATTTCCCAAAAAACATAAGGAGACCCTTATTAGGGATTTAAAAAAAATTTCTGCCTATTGGAGGGAGGGGGCACATTCGTCCTTCCTTCTACCCCTTGCTACGCCATTGGAAACGCCCAAAACACCAATTTATTTGAATTAAAAAAGCAACATAGATATAAATTGGTTGAAAAATAGTTTTTATACTGAATTTGGCTATAAAAAATATACATAGCTAAATGACATGTAATTTCGAAATTTCGATTTCTACGCATCACTAGGGGACACATATGTATCATAAGGGACGTCCAGTAGCGTAGGAAGAAAGGTTGGCTTGGGGGGGGGATTTCCCAAAAAACATAAGGGGACCCTTATGATTAGAGATTTTTTAAAATTTTCTGCCCATTGGGGGGAGGGGACACATTCGCCCTTCCTTGCTACGTCATTGGGGACGTCCCCCCCCAAAAACACCAATTTATTTGAATTAAAAAAGCAACATAGATATAGAAGTTATTTATGCACTAGCATTACGACCAATTAAATAAAGCAACCAGCAAAAGAATAGAACAAAAACAATGATACAGAAGGTAATCATGGCCACAATGCTGCAATCGCTCCAAAGATCATCTTTTTTCTTTGGATCATCGTTAAAGAATTTGACATTTGAGTCCGTATCATCCACCAAGTGCTCATTTTCCTAAAATAGTTTAGCTAGAAACGAAATTCATCGATTTAGAAAGTTAAAACCAACTCGGAAATTATATAATTCACTATCAAACATATATTCTGTTGACGAGAAGATTGCAAAAAAAGTTGCTGCTCCTTAGTGCAGTGGATAAGGAAGCCGTCATCCGGTCTGGCACGATAAAGGACCAGTCCAAGCCAAAAAAAATTGTTGTCCTTTTGCTGATATTCGGAAAGTTTGTGAAAAATGGAGCATTTTTTGTTTTTATGGCATGTCCTAAATTGCAAACGGTGTCGAGATAATCGTGTGTGAAGTTAAAGATTTTTGAAATTTGTTTATTACAACGAAAACATGTACATGNGGCATGTCCTAAATTGCAAACGGTGTCGAGATAATCGTGTGTGAAGTTAAAGATTTTTGAAATTTGTTTATTACAACGAAAACATGTACATGCATGTTTCTACTAAATTTTTTTAACCTATAACAATTAAAAGTTGTTTATTGAAGCGATTAATCAGATAATTTTGAATAATCGCTTCAATGAATAACCTTTAATTGATGCAAGTTAAAATTTTCTGTAGAAAGATGTATGTACATGTTTTCGCTGTAATACTCAGATTTCAAATTTCGCAATTTCACACGCGCTTATCTCGAAACCATTAGTAAGGACATGCCGTAAAAACAAAAATGCTCCATTTTCATGAACTTTTCAAATATCAACAAAAAGTGCAATTTTTTCCGCTCAGACTGATCCTTTAAAATACGATTAGCTACCAGGTTTGATCCTACTAGGTAAAACTGTTGATTTTTACATTTTTTTATTTTCAGAGAGCAAAATATTTCAGCGAGTAAAAAATGCAGTAGCAAAAAATTTTTTTGAAAATCAAAAGTTTTACCTTAGCGGAGTTGAACTTACGGGCCCATCGTTGCTTAACTTGACAGATCAGATGGACTAATTCCTTATCCACTCCACTATGAAGCGGCAACTGTTTTGCAATCTTTTCATGGAATATACTATCTTCTTATATAAAACGTGTAATGTCTGACGTGTGTATATGTACGGACTATTCCGATCATGTATGGCCCCTTCTACACTTCACTCGCAGGGCTTGCGAGTAACACGCGAGTAGACCCTTTCAGGGATAAAATTTACTCATATGATGGTTTTCGAAGTCTCCACTATATGAAGCCTTCGAGAAACCATCATGCGAGTAAATTTTAGCCCTGAAAGGGTCTATTCGCGTGTCACTCGCAAGCCCTGCGAGTGAAGTGTAGGAGGGGTCATACATGATCGTAAAATGAAGACCCGATCTCGAAAGGATGCAGTTTGGTGGAGTCTTATGGGTGGAAGGGGGATGAATAATTTCTATCATTTTCAAAAGTCCCTTTTATGATTTTGCAGAAAATTTTTGAAAAGTTTTTTTATAGATTTACTTCCGTATTTTCATTTTCATCATCATCGAGCACAAAACCAATTGATCTCAAATTTCTGATCAATGTCTTTTCAATATCCTCATTGATCAATTTTTCAACATCGTTTGGCATTTTGCGTTGAATTTTCCACTTTTAGCTAAAAAAGAAATTTTTAGTAACAAATGTTAATATCAAACAACCAAAAATAAAGTTCTATTAACGAAAATTTATGCGCAAATGCTAAGAACATTTTCAGTTGCTAGGAAGCAAGGAGATTACTTCATTTAACATAACTCGAGCCGGCTTTAATTACCGGTCATGAGTTTTGAGATTAAAAACTCAATTGCTTGTAAATTAAAAGAGAGAATAACAATGAGCGTCTTATATGACTGACGTTACTTTTATTGCTAAGACATAATACCGAATGTCTTAAAAATAATAATAAATAGAATGCCTATTGAAATTTTTTATTCGAAAACAGATTAAAAGATGAGTTAGCTACAAAAAGGATTACTTTTTCTTGATAAAGCCTACATGTGAGGTTAAATTCTTTTCATATTACAAATTTTTCGATTTGTTATGAAGGAGCTTAAAGTAATTTTCAATGCAAGTTTCATAGAAAATCGAATCATCATGACTTCAAACAATATACTTCTTTCAAATATCCGCATATTTAAGATTAATACATGTATAGACATCATTCAGTGCTTTAAGGATTTTTGTACTAAACAGCTTTGGTAATTTATTTTTCTCTAAAATGAAGAAAGATTCAGAATGTTTGGTTGAACAAGATATTGAAATACAAATTTTAAACAAATTGCAAACACTAGGCTTCTTTTTTTATGTGAATGATGTATTGGATAAAGATATTGAGGTATGGATAGCAAAAAAAACTAATTTTGCAAATTGTTAGAATTTCAACTTGAGTGGGATTTTTTTGCAACAGCAATAAAATTCAAAAACCAATGCAATATCGGTTCCCTAGGATCTCGCCGAAAATTTTTTCGCCGAAACCTTCATTTCGCAGAACATAAATTTCGCTGAAATGTATTTCGCCGAAATGTATTTCGCCGAAATGTATTTCACCGAAATGTATTTTGTCTAAAATAACCTTCATTTCGCCGAAATTTTTTTCCGAATATATTTCATCCGTAAAGTTGATATAAAATATTAAAATTGGATTCGGAATCTGAATTCCGGATTCTAAGTAGGTTTTTCCTACGAAGTATACTTGGCTTCTTTTTCTACTTGGTATACTTCGTAGGTTTTCTAGGCGAGGAATCGATTGCGCGCACTTCCGAGCCTTGAAAACGCTTCCTTGACTCTGATTCAGGAAAAAATAAAAAAATCGCACTTTCAGGTTTTCACTTCAAAACATCAATACCTTCCCTGAATCAGGGTCCAAGAAGCGTTTTCACGGTTCGGGAATGCGCGCAATCGATTCCTCGCCTAGAAAAACCTAAGAATCGACGGTTTTCTCATAAAAATCCGAAAATGTTTGATTTTCGCTGCTGGAAAAATTTCAGCAAGGGGTTGCAAAGAAACTTTTTGAAAATTCGACGTTTTGACGGTCCTACTTGAACTCGATTTTTATGCGGATTTCATAATCTGTCCTAGCCAAACTTGTCACGAGGGGGAGGGAAAGTTTAGAACAACTGAACGGTCCTCAAATTTTTAGGAATTTCTATAGCCACTCCTTTTTCCATCACTTCAAAATAGATTTTTTTTTATAGAAAAGTGAAAAAGTTTATGAATGTCAAACATCAACTGATTCCTCTTCAAGTGATGATAACACAGATCAAAAAGAAGTTGCAGTGCGTAATTGGATTAAGTTTTATATATTATTTATAATTATTGCTATATTTATAGTATTCACATGTTCGATTTATTATTTTATATGTCAAACTAATGGGCATAAGACTTTTCCCACCAATTGGTGGCCAAAATCCAGCACTTTACCACAAAATGCTTGATGATGTTTTTAATGGATTTTTTTCGCACTATACTAGCAAGCAGCGCCCTGAAGACCCTGAAAATTTCTAAAAATAAAACCCATCGTCTTTTCTAACCAGCTATCTCCCCTAACATACAAAAAAATGCAAATATAATACCCCCCCCCCACGCACATTTTCAAAAACTTGTACCCTTCATGTATGCCTCTTATGTTTTGGCCATCCGAGAGATGGAAAAAGCAAGTGTGATTGTCCATAAAATTTTATTAATTTTTTAAACATATATATGATCTAATTTAATTTATAAAAATCTATATAAAATAATGGTGTGCCTAAAAGATATCCGTGATCACAGTGCACGAAATTGGAAAAAGTTATAGCAACGTTAATTTATGATGGCGCAATCTGTAGCACTGCACACCATTATCAGTACAGGATCGGGATTTTCGGGAAAAGTCGGGGTTGGGAATCCCGATCCGACACTTTTTAGGCACTTTGGTGCTGGAGAGTGCTGATGGCACATTTCAGGCACACTTATAAATACCAAAAATAAAATAAATTTTCTATATACATATTTAACTTGTGTTATTATTTTCTTCATTAATGATAGTCGCATCTAATGGAACAAATTTGGGTTTTCCCGAAGACGTCAATCGATAAATCTTTAATCCTTGATTCAATCGTTGAATAATGCTTTGAGTAAAATTTTGAGTCACTTTTTGAGTAAATTTTTGAGTCAAATATTGATGTCTTAAATTCATTTCAGGCACTCTAAAAATAATTAAATTATTCAAAAAAATTTCGGAGCTGTCCTAACTGGGGGAGTCAATAACAGAGTTCAAAAAGATGAGTTAAAATTTATCAATTTTTCTCAAAATTTTTTACAGCAAAGAATCCTACAAGGATAATTTTATGTGAGAAATCGATTGAGCGCATTCCCCGAACCTTGAAAACACTTTCTTGACCCTGATTCAGGGAAGGAATCGGTGTATTGAAGCGAAAATCAAACATTTTCGGATTTTTATGAAAAAACCGTCGATTCTTAGGTTTTTCTAGGCGGAGAATCGATTACGCGCACTCCCGAACCTTTGACCCTGATTCAGGGAAAAACCAAAAATAGCATCTTCAATGCTTGAAAATCCTTGTTTTGACTTATTTTGAAACAATCCGAAAATATTCGCTTCAATACACCGATTCTTTCCCTGAATCAGGAACAAAGAAGCATTTTTATGGTTCGGGAGTGCGTGCAATGGATTCCCCGCCTAAAAAAACCTAAGAATCGACGGTTTTCTCATAAAAATCCGAAAATGTTTGATTTTCGCTTCAATACACTGACTCCTTCCCTGAATCAGGGCCAAGGAAGCATTTTCAAGGTTCGGGAATGCGCTCAATCGATTTCTCACATAAAATTACCCCTATAGGAGTCTTTACTGTAAAAATTTTTGAGAAAGATTGATAAATTTTAACTCATCTTTTTGAACTCTGTTGATTGACTCCCCCAGCTAGGACAGCTCCTTCTTGTTACTCTGTCTCATTTGTAGATGACTTCATTCGTAAATCTTTTATGTTGTTAGACTTTCTCGTTCCATTAACATTATTCAAAAAGTTGGACCAAAATCTTCCTCTAACTTTGTCATTGATTTTCTGGATTTTATTCTTTTGTGACGCTTTTCTTAGTTCAGTGCTAGTTCTAGCTTTTACTCGTTTTCTTGATCTAACAATACAGTTTCCTACGGGTGGTTGAGTATTTTTCTTTTTGTTAGTTGGTGTCATCATACACGAAATAAACTTCTTTCTCTCTTCTATAAAAGGGATTAAGTTTTAATAGATTCTCACGTGTTGACGCCAGACGACCGGTTTTCGTTAAAAGCTCAGAGATCCAAACTGCCAAAATCACGGAGAAGATATTTTTAAGTTGGTAGAGGGTGGGAAAATTTTTTGGTCGCCGCACTCCTCGAGGCGATAAAAAAATAGTCTCCAGACGAATTGTTGAAATCATTTAATTAAAGCAAACAATTTTTTTTGTCTGTTGAAAAAGTGTTTTTTGTGACATTTTTAATGAAAAATCATTATGGGGACAATTATGATTTAAAAAATTGTCCAAAAATTTTGGTAAAATCAAATGTGGAAAACAAGGGGAATTTTTTAGCTTTTTGTTTCTGAGGAGGTGTCTATCGTCTCCTCCCTTCTTTGTATATGATACTACCAACGATGTTCGTTTGTAGTTTCTAAAATGGAAAGCAAAAAATCAATGATACATAAGGAGATCTAATTTGCAGTTCGATAAATAAGAGAATACAGTGATTTTGAAAGTATCAAAAATAGACTTTTACAGACTTTATATGTTTACGTTTTTTCTTACCTTCGTCTAATTTGCCAATAATTTTAAAACCATTCATTCCCAAGTTTGACATAATCGCAGTAAAATATTTGTTGCTATGCAAACGACTAATAGTTGTTCGAGATAAATTTTTGGGTAGTTCCAATTCATTTGAATCACTAACATTTTCTGATTTTGTCACTAAAATATACATTTGAGCAGTTCAAATATTATGTAATTTAAATTTGATATTTTTCCACTCCCACCTTTCTATAATCCACCGTAATTGTTTTTTAGAACTCAGGTTCGACTCCCGCCAGAGTCGAAATTTTTTTGCACATTGAATTTTAAAAAAAAATCGATTTTTTAGTTATTTGACTATTTTTTTGAAATCGTGGTCAAAAAATAATGGCGGGAATTGATTCCTCGCAATTTTTTACCATATATATGACCAATCATACGTGTAAAAACTTTGTTTCTGTCAAAAACCGGATTTTCTCATAAAAGTGGTTCCCCCCCCCCTTTAAAAATTTTTCATAATATACAGTGTGTCACAAAATTTGTGATTTTTTCAAATTTTACAATGTTTAAAAAAAAACTACCCCTCCCGAGGGATCTATGCGAGAAATCGAATGCGCGTATTTCCGATTCATAAAAAAGCTTCAATATAACGACACTTTTTTAAAACTCATACAAGAAAAAACTTCGATTTAAAAATTGAATTTACCGTTAGATCCTTTGCATATTGCCAAAAATGTTACAAAAAATACGACAATTTCTAACTGCATAATGTAAATATTTGATGAAAATTAAAAAATCTATTTGAAGTAACTAATTTTTACGACGTGTAAATTTTAAAAATAAAGTTCTAAAGTAACTGAATATATCATACTTCAAACAAAGACTAATAAACTACCTTTTTCTCATGCGAAAAACAAACTCGGATATGTAACAACGCAATGTTCCGCCGCTAAACCGGAATTAAGTCGGGATTTCTTGCGTATATTATGCAAAAACTTCATGGTTTAATTAATTATAGGCTATCGATAAAGTTAAATCTTGTTTTCTTTTTATTTTATAAAAGGCGTTGCAGGTATCAGCGTTTTAGGCGTCGGTGTTGCAGGCGCCGGTGTCACAGACTTCGGCTTAGTTCCCCCATGTCAAAAAAACAAAAAATTAGCCAATTTGGAGCACTTGTTGGAAAATTGAATTTTTGACCTCCTTACAATAAAATTTGGCATAAAAATTCATAAAAAACAATTTAAAGACCAGCAACAGAAAAATCGATTTTCTGGGAATAGGCCTATAATGTAGGGCTGCGTTCACTGATCATTTTTTATTTTTACACCATAGGGCGTAAACCTCATTTTCATGGAGAAAAATTGCAAAAAAGTAAGGTGGCCGGGAACGATTTCCGATCACTTGACCGAATCGGTAAGCCTAAGGAATAAATTTATGCTGAATCCCCCCCCCCCCCCCCCCCCCCACCTCCCCGATAGTGCATAAGTACCAAATTTTGATTGGACGAGTAAATGCCGATTGGACGCGATATCTGCACTAGAGTTAAATTGAAAACTCATATCACCTTGACTTTTCATTACGATTGACATTATACAAGCAAGCATTTTATCCACAAGAAATATAATGTAAATTCAAATTAAGTACAAAAATTCAGTCGGCCAAATGACCGGGTCGGCCAAGTGACCGGACACGCCGGGAACAATTTTGGGGACTGTNTAAATTCAAATTAAGTACAAAAATTCAGTCGGCCAAATGACCGGGTCGGCCAAGTGACCGGACACGCCGGGAACAATTTTGGGGACTGTCCCCGGCGGGGATCGAACCCGCCACCTCTGAGGCAAAAACCGAAAGCTTTGCCATTGCGCTCTTCAATTTTGTTATGATTGATCGAATTTTAATTGTCCCCAGTCACCTCACTTTTTTGCAAGTTTTCTTCATGAAAATGAGGTCTACGCTCTATGATGTAAAAATAAAAAATGGTCAATGAATGCAGTTCTACATGATAGGCTTATTTCCAGAAAACCGATTTTTCTGTTGCATTGGTCCCTTAAAAAAGAATTGGAAGGAAATTGAAAAAAGGCAAAAAATTTGGATGGCAGTGGGATTCGAACCAAAAAAATAGACGTCGGAATAATACCATTGAGCCACGAATACTTATTATATATAAGCATTCGAAATTACTTATATTTTTGGTCATAACTTTAAAACAAAAAGTCTCTCTAGCTCAAAAAGTTTCGAGATGTTCATTCTAAAATTACTAAATTTGTTTTCTCCATCCAAAACGCTGTCGATGACGTTTCTTTCGATATAGATTACCAGACACTTGGATATGTTCTCTTGTTAAGATGGGTTACTCCTCTATATAGGAGTCCCCATTAGCTTAAAATTGAAAATTAGAGCTAACATCGTTTTTTTCATCTCGAGAAACTCCCTCATTTTATTTTGTAAGTTCCTCACTAGTCAGAAATATATATGAAATTCTTGCAGGAACAAAAAATGTGTCTTTCCCAAAATTTTTATCATAATTTTGTCAGAATCTTTGTTTTTCATTTGCAATTTGTCTTGTCTTATAGTTAAAAACTTGTCAACGATTTGAAATAAATTTAGTCTTTTAAAATTCCTTTATTTTTATGTGCAAAACAAAATTTCGAAATCAGGTTCTTTTCTTTGTGAAGAAGCGTTGTTTGTCAAATATGCGCAAAAAGTGCTCGAAAAACGATGATTAACTAGCACATTTCCTGTATCCGGTTCAAATTAATTAAAATTCGTCATCAGTACATCAATGATTTTTATTCAATGACACACTTCCCGCCTAGTTTTCAATTAGACTATAAAAGGATGACATAAAGTTTATATGTGTCATTCAAGTTTTTGAATACTTTTTTATTTCACTGAAAAGCTATCATTTGCTTAATCTATACTACTAGTTATTCAATATGACTATCATTCATGTTCCTTATGATAATATGGATTTTGAATTTGAGATGTTGACTTCTTTGTAGTCGGTGAATTCGAGGTAGAGATTTTTATAGTATTTGTTATTTCATATATAGTTTTTTCACGAGTAGTAAAAAAGTATAGAGCAGTTGATAGAGAGCCTTCAGGTTCGATCCCGTTAGTATCGAAAATTTTGAATTTTTTAAAAATTTTCATGGAACAAAAAATTTCTGCTCACTGAAAATAAACAAAAAATTTTGAATTTCAAAAGTTTTCCCTTGCGGGATCGAACCTGTGTCTCAACGTTGCTTAACTTGCCGAATCGGACGGTCGGACTTCCTTATCAAAAAAATTTTTTTCCCCATGACGGCAAGGAATCTTTTCTGATTTTTAGACTTTTTTGCCAAAAAAATTTTTTCGCCCAAAAAACTGCATTTTATACTAAAACAACTACTGCCGCGACCACCGTATCTGAAAAATTTTTCCGACAAATGTCAATTTTTTCAACAAATTTTTCAAAAATTATAGTATCTCCTCCCCCTGTTCAGGATCTGATTACTGTTCTAATTTTTTTAATATAAATTTCAGAGTTTCCTTACACAAAGAGTATTAATAGATTTTTAAAAATTTTTCTCTTTTGAAATGCCTTTACCCACATCCCCCACGCCGCCTCAAACTAAAATATAAAACTTTTTTCTAAAAATTGTTGGCTACAAACATGTACATTAGTCTATTTTTGCTTTTTAGTCATCATTCAAGAATAAAATCTCAATGAAATGGCTTGGAATTTTATATCAACTTCAAGATGACTTCAATTGAGCACAACTTGATGAAACGATACAACAAGGGGCATGAACATATTTTGTTCATTTTATTGAATAAATTATATGTACTATTGAATTTTATTGGATAAATTATATGTAGATATATATAAAAATTTAAATATTATGATTTATGAAATGCTTCGACAGGGCGGACCTTACTGGCATTCAGCCATACAAAGACAAATACAGACATGATCATAAAGACAACTAGAACAATTAAGATAGACCAGCGTCTTTGATATCGTTCAGTCATAGCTTCTCGTAAAATGGCTTCTAAATTTGTTTTGCTAATAAATATCTCATTTGCTACGGGTATAGTATAAAAATTTTTAAACAATTTTGTGGTTCATAAATTCTCAAAAATTCTTTTGCTAAATCTCTAGTAGCTTGAATAAATTTTTAAAAGATTTAAGAGAAGGCTTCTTGAACATTCGAACTTGAAAAGGGCATAGTGCTCACGGGTTTGATTGCGATCCAAATGGAATTTATTTAGTGAAGTTAACGCATGGAAAAATTTTAAAAATCATTTCGAGTCAAAATTCGGTTTCTAAAAAATTTCCTTAATCGAAGTTCAAAAACCCAATTTTACGTTGAATTTTCGATTTTTCTAAACTGTCTAGAATATTCTAGATAATCTTTTTCGGCCAAAATTTCAATCTGGGCGATGTATTTCAATACGGAGAACATTTCTAGTGTGGTTTCGCAAAAATCCGAGGAATTTTTTTCAAACCCTCCAACTGTGCCCCCTTGTAAAAGTGGCCCAGAAATCGAAGTTTCTCGGATTTTTTTGAACCACGCTAGAAGTGTTCTCCGTGTTGACATACATCAGATAGATAGAAATTTTGGCCGAAAAAATTATATTGGGTGTTCTAAACAAGTTAGAAAAATCAAAAAATCAACGTGAAATCGGGTTATTGAGCTTTGAATAAGGTTATGAATTTTTTAGAACCCGAATTTTGACTCGTAATGACTTTTAAAAATTTTTCCATGCATTAATCTCACTAAATAAATTCAATTTAGAGCGCAGTTGAACCGTTTAAGGCAATGCTTGATCTCTTGAGATAGTCTTTTAAAAACTAAAAAATCTATACCTTTCTCGGACATATTCAAAACAACAGGCTCATATGTGTGAGATGAGGTTTTTATTAAAGGAGGATTAGCTGACCTCATCTTGATTATTTTTTTGTACAGTTATTAAAACTTCAGTTATTTAATATTAAAACTTCGAAAAAATAAGGTGATAAACTGAGTGTATGAAAATAAAATGAACATAAACAATGTTTTATTGCAATACGATCTTGATATTTCAGTTGATAATAGATTTTTGAAGAAAAACACATGATATGAAGTGGTAGAAAACAGCAAAATTCGTGCAAGATTCCTTGTTTACAATGTGATAATTTCAGCAAAAAAGATAAATGAGAAGTTTAATAGGTTTTATACTCGCTGAATAAGAAAACTTGAATTAGCAAATAAGAAATTTGGTTATTTTCTTGCCATTTTTATCAAGCAAGCTTGAAAACGCCTCCTTGATCATGATTCAGGGAAATAAGAGGGTGTATTGAAGAGAAAATCCAACATGTACTAATTTCCCTGAATCAGAGTCAGGGAAGCGTTTTCAAGCTTCGAGAATGCACGCAATCGATTCCTCGCATGAAATTACCCCCGGAAATATGATTTTGAGGGAGAAATTTGAAAAATTTTCGATTTTCGCTTCAATACACACACCTATTTNAATCGATTCCTCGCATGAAATTACCCCCGGAAATATGATTTTGAGGGAGAAATTTGAAAAATTTTCGATTTTCGCTTCAAAATACACACCTATTTCCCTGAATCAGAGTCAAGGAAGCATTTTCAGGCTTCGAGAATACGCACAATCGATTTTTTGCATGATTTTACCCCTAATAGGGTCATTTTTGTAAAAATAAATTTTTTTCGAGATGCGGCTACAAAGTACACCCCCTCCCCTTTAAAAGACTTTATCAAAATTTGCATAAAGCATCTATGAAAATTTTCACTTTGAAACTTTAATCTTGAGATATAAGTACTTTAATTTTTTGATTTTTTTCAAAATTCTATTGCAAAAGTTAGAGCTTAAGCCCCATTACAACATACAAAAAACCGCATAGAAAACTCTTGTATAGTTTTGGAGATATCGAATTTCAAAGTTGATGAACCAAAAAACAAGTAAAATCAGTTCGACGATGTAGGATTCGAACCTCAACCTTTGGAATACATACCCGACGCTCTAACGACTACATCATGAGTGCAATTATTACAAGACCTTACAATTTTATCTAGTACTAGTGGTAATTCGTGAAAATACTCTTGTTTAAGCTACGAAATATGTTTTTATTCATAATCACTACCTCATTTGTGAGTTATGCTATATTTTTAGCTTGATTGTTGTCTTCTAACAATAAGATTATTTTTAATGTTTTGATAAAGGAAATTACTCATCTTTCTATAAAATAGTTTTGGACTTATTTTTGGTTTTTAACTATTTGATGACCAGTGTTGTGCATATTTGACATGAAATTAATTGACGTCAATAATCTACAAAATCGATTTTCCCTATTATTGCCGCAAAATACTGTGAATAAAGATTAACAGTTCTTGGAAGAATAAGGGAATGATGAATTGAAACGTCTTCATCTTCTTTTGTGCAGCTTTAATAGGATTACTTTTTCGAACTCCAGAAAAATATTAAAAGACACGTTTTTATTTTATTGTATAATCTGCACATATTTAAGCACAGTTAACATAGGGACAGAGCAAAGTTCCATTTTATTTTTTTGCCATTTTATATATAAAATGACATCAGAAAATTCGGACCTCTCGAGTATAGTTACTATATCGAAATCACTACCCTATAAATCATTACAAGATGTTAGAAGAAAAATTCGAGCCGATAAAGCAATTGAACAATCTGAAGCCTATTTGCAACAGTCAACTATTCTGTTCGGTAAATGGACTTTGTTTTGTTTTTCAACTAATTTTTGATCATTATAGGAGATAGACGCGCCAAGGACATTATTCGGCAATTGAGGAATAGTATTGAAACTTCTTTAAAGGTAAAATTGGAAATTACAGAGTGTGAGTATCTTTCTCCTAAAATTTAGAAAAATATTCATGCTCAAAAATTTTTTANTCTTTAAAGGTAAAATTGGAAATTACAGAGTGTGAGTATCTTTCTCCTAAAATTTAGAAAAATATTCATGCTCAAAAATTTTTTAAAAAAGCACTGAAATCGTTTTCTATTCTTCTCTCAGAATTGAGGAAAAAGTTACTTTTTTAAGCCATAATAGTACATTTAGAAATCAAAAGGAGAAACAGTTAGCAAAGAACAACAAGCGCAAGCCTTTTCTCAAGCTATCCCCAAAATCGCCAAACTTACCTCTGAATTAGCCTCTATTCCTGAAGAAACTCATATTAACGTTCAACATCATATAACGGATCCTCATATAGACGAACTAGAAAAGCTACCGGATAATATATCCGAAGCTACAAAAACATCCCCACAAGAAGTCGAAGAGGAGGAATCGGTAAATGCTAAGATTTTCATGCTCAAGGATTATAGAGTTTTTAGTTTTGCCTCAAAGCAGTGCCTTATGTTTCAGCAGCAATTTTAGCTCTTACTGTGCTTTGGGGAGGTGCTTTTGTTTTTCAGCTAATTGATGAAGCTGCAGCAAAGCATCCTTTTTATCTTGCTGTGTTTTATACTTTACAAGTGGCTTGTACAATCGGTAAGAAAAGTTGCCTCTGAGTTTGTTGTGATCTTGAGTTCGGCACATTATCAAGCAGCCGACTCTCGTTCCCTTGGCAAAAGATACCTTAAAAACGTAGTAAAAGCCCACGTGCTCTAGTGGTGGAACCACTAGAGCAGCGGCTGCGTTCCCGTATTCACTGGCCACCACAACAATCACAATTAACGTTTTTTAAAAGTAGCATAGTAGGGCCAAAATATTATTTCCAAAAAATTGTTTCAAGTTGATTGATTTTTCTACCTGTAGGATTTTAGGATGGGGCGATATTGCCGCAACAAATACCATAAGTCGAATATATTCCGTTGCTTATACCCTAATATGCTCACCAATTGTTTTTGTAACTTTTGCTCAAATGGGCAAGCTCATAGATCGTCGTTATACAGCTGATTGGCAATTCTTAACCTTGGTCGTTAGACAAAAAGTAAAATATAAAACTGTTAAAATACCACTAAAACCATTCTAGGATCCCAGAACGGATTCTAAACTCAATATGCCGACCATGAGATCGATAAATGCTTTGGTTTGGCATACTTTAATAGTATGTATCATAAATAATGAGTGGATACAGCAAATTGGGGTTTTTAACTCCATTTATTTTAGGTAGGTCAGGTTCATATTTAAAGGATTAGTCCACTTTTGGGGAGTTTATCCATGTGATAGAACATAAAAATAAATTTTTAAATGAGCCTAAATTTTTTTAATATTTTAATCAAATTCATAAATTAGTTTCAAGTGCAGGCTCTTCGTTTCAATGTTCTAACTCGTTTGAAATTTATTTTGTATTTTTGTTTCGCTCCTAATTTTTTACCGTTAGATTTTCAAGTAGTGCCGTAAAAGCAAAAAATGCTCCAAATTTTGCGCTCTATCACATGACATCAACTCCCCAAAAATGGGCTGGTTCTTTAAGGGAAGATAAAGGGCAATTGGCCGCCCCAGTCAAAAGATGAAAAGTTTTTCTCTTGAGTTCCCGTTACGCATTTGCCAAAAAATGACCAAAAATTTAACAAATTGATATTTTGCATTTTTTTAAACAAAGAATCATTGAATTTTAGAGACATATATAATTTTTCTACTTTTAGTATCACAAGTGAAGCAACAATTGGCATGGGCGATTATTTACCGAATACACGAAATTTTTTTGAATCTTGTGTAGCGTATCTCTACATGGCTACTGGCATTACCATCATATCAAGCTGGTTCTCGTGCTTTTCCTATTACTATCAAAGAACATATTTTGTTGTTATTCGACGTTTCTTACATTATTTGTACACAGACTATATTGTCTTAAATGAAAAAGATAGGAAGAATATTCCCGAAGTAAAGAAAAGTGAACTTGAAAATGGAGATTTAAATGATTTTCTTAGAAATACAAATGTTTATTAATTGTTTGCCAATAAAATTAATCGATTAAATTCAGTTATGAAATCTTTTTATTCAAATAATACGCGTCGATTCAGTTGTGAAATCTTTATGCAAACGCAGCAGAAAGCAAGTGTATTTTGCTGCTCTCTTCACATCACATTGAAATGGCTGGCTTGGAGTGACATGGGCTTATCAACAAGCGGTTTTCCTGTAAGTTCGATATGCCCAATGTTGTAAGCTAAATAAGTATCTCATGCCCTGGATAAATAGTGCATAGCTAGGAAAAATATAGTCAGTCACCCCATTTCAAAATATAGCAAAAAATGTGGTTGAGCTGCAAAACATTCTTCTCGTCATAAATTAAAAAAATCCCGTCATTTTATAAAAACTGTATATAAAGATAGATTCAGCAGACTCTACTCTTCAAAACTGTCAGACGGATTTTTAATCCTACAGAGGGATCATGAGATATCGATATTTTTAAAGGTTTCGCGAGATATTCCTCTAGAGCTCAACGACACTCCTGAAACGGGGTTCAGTGCCGACAGGACGATCTAAAAGCCGAAAAACGCAAAAAATGTGTCTACACAATCCTATCAAATTTATTTACAAGAAATTTATTTCAAAATGAATCGTTCTGTCAATTTTAGTATAAATTTTTTTTTCACGTTTTTTAATTTACACCAAAATCATTCTTTAAGGGTTTTTCTATGCGAGGAATCGATAGTACGTATTGAAACTTGAAAAAAATTTGAAAACGCTTTCCTGACCATGATTATGAGTTTACTTGTGCGATTGAAGAGAAAATAGACTAATACAGAGTCATGAAGCGTTTCCAAGACCCGCAATGCGCGCAATTGATATAGAATCCCCCCCCCCTCTGTAGTGTTATTTTGGTGAAAATGAAAAAAGTTGAAAAATTTCGCCAAAATGCAAAAGTATCATTTTTGGAGCATCCTATATTTTGATAACAATTTTTTCCGGAATGAAAACTATAAAATTGCTGTCCTTTTTCTATTAATGACTAAAAAAATAACATTAACATTAAAAAATATTCTAACACTATCAATTTGTAAGTAAATTTCCGTTTTTCAACAAAGTTCCCTTTTCTGCTGCCTTCGGTCTGCTTTTGAATAACCAATGTTGCCCCCAATTTTTCTTCACCCATCCTTTTACAAAGACGAAATGAAACTGCTCCACATAAAAAGCTGTGCTTGAAAATACACCCGATAATAAAGTGATTCCAATGCCTAGATAGGAAATGATTACAAGAGTTTCGAACATTGATTTCGGATTAGGGAAGAGATCACCAAGACCGGTTGTTGCCATAGCGATTATTCTGTATACCTCAATAATATTATATTTTTTAAAGTTTGCCTTACGCAAAGTAGATTGAGCCGATAATACCAAAATCATAATAAATAAAATCGAATAATATAATTCCAACTATTTGGTGGACTACCAAAAGCATATAGCCCATTTTAAGAGGGACTCTAGTTTCTTCTTCTCCATCTGTGTTCTAAAATCTATAGATACAACAATTATTATAGATGGAGTGGGGAGAAAAGAACAATAAGATTCTGGAATGGAACCTCATTGATTTTGGAAAGGTAAAATCTGAAAAAACTTAGGAAGTTGAAAAGTTTTTCGGAGTCGTAACCTAAACCCTAATTTGTGCGAGGAAGAATTTGTAACTAGAACATGTCAATTTTTGAGTGTCAGGACACCACTGACATAAAAACTTACTCTTGTAATAGATTTTTTTAAATATGGTAAGACTAAGCAATATACTTCCGAAATCATTCTTCCAATATTAGCAAAAGTTGAATGAATAATTGGTACACCAAATATTGTGTAAAAAGTACAAAAAATCTTAGCTCCTGTACTATAGATGCTATATAGTTGGCCACCCCAACCTTAAAATTCGATAGATTTTTTAAAGAATTTTTTCATTTTGAGCGCAGAAAAGGGTCGAATCGACCAAGTTTCACGTTAAAATTTTAAATTTCTAATGGATCGGTAATTAAAGATCCTCCAAAATTTGAATATTTATACGTCACTACAAGTCACGGCCTATACATAGCTGATAAACCGATGCTCACGAACGCACTCGGGAGTGCTATTCAGGAGTGCCGCTCGGAAGCAAGGACGAGAGCCGCAGGCGCTCACTCGGAACGCGAGATTTTCTAATGCCTCATCAATCGTGTCGATAAACAAATTTTAATTGAATCAAGCAATACAATCGGGACGCCGCTAGGAAACTCAGCTTGGGAGTGACACTCGGGAGCGCCGCAGGCGCTCCTGAACTCGGTGTCCAGTTTATGAATATAAAGTGAGAAGCTTGCCACTTCATCAAAGGCGATGAATTTTTCTCATTGTAGGAAGTGCAACATACCTATAGTAGTCATAACTTCAAAAGCAATCAAAAGAGTATTATAATATGGTCTTTCAGCCAATTTATCATCTAGTAAACGAAATATCAAAGCACCACCTGCTAAATATGTCAAGGTGGTCATGAAAAAGAGTATAAACGGAATACATTTAAGCCAAATCTATGTTTAAAAAGTTTAAAAAATGAAAATGAAAAATACCGGATCATCAATAGGTTCACGCTCTTCTGGCTTTATCTCTTTAACCGATGGTCTCCTTTCTCTTTTTGATACCCTAACCACAGTCATGGGAGCAAAATGAGACTCTTCATCTGGTATCGATGTCTTCGGCTTTCCTAAACCGTACCTAAGTTCTTCCAGCACTTCTGCTAATTCCTTAATCACAGCCTTGACATTTTGGTCCGCGGAATTTATTGTCGGTTTATCCACAAAAGATTTAGCGTTGGCAATAGCTGCTTCAATTTGAAGTTCTTGTTTAAGATCTCGTAAGATTTCGTTAGGAACATTAGCTCTTGGCCATGTTTGAGCAGCATTTGATATGAGTTTATTTGTCATGTTCTGGGCTGAAAAGTTTTAATTATACAGGGTGATTTAAAAAGTGCATTTTTGTGATTTTTGGGGCTCGACATTTGTTGGGACCGGAAAATTTTTTTACTAAAATGACCCATATAGGAATAATTTTATGCAAGGAATTGATTGCGTGCATTTCCGAAGCATGAAAATGCTTCCTTAACCCTGATTCAGGGAATGGAGTTTGTGTATTGACGCGAAAATCAAAAATTTTCTTCTTTCTCCTGGAAATCATCCATATGGGGAGGGATAATTTTATACAAGGAATCGATTGCGCGCATTTTCTAAGAATTAAGAAATTATCTTGACCCTGATTCAGGTAATAAAGTTGATCGAAAATTTTTCATTTTTACGTCAATACGCAAACTCTATTCCCTGAATCAGGGTCAAGTAAATGTTATCATGCTTCGAGAATATGTAACAAAAAAGATGAAGTAAGAGGAAATCTCCAAATATACCTCTATGTACAGGATGGTCCCAAAGTTCTCTTACACTTTTTAATTTGATATAATTTGATGAATATTTATCAGAAAATCATATGTTTAGGGGTAATTTTATGCAGGGAATCGTTTGCGCACATTTTTGAAGTATGGAAAATTTTATCTGACCCTGATTCAGGCAATTTTCGCTTAAACATCGCAATCTTCCATTATTCAAAACGAGGGCAGAGGAAAAAACATTTTCCCGGGGTAATTTTATGCGAGGAATCGATTGCTCATTACCGAAGCATGAAAACAATTCTCTGGCCCTGATTCAAGCGATTTTCGTTCAATATGCAGGATAGACATGGGCTTATTGAACTAAAATCGCTTGAATCAGGGTCGGGGAGGTCTTTTTATGCTTCGACAATGTACGCAATTCCTGACATAAAATTAGCCCGGGAAAACGATTTTTCCAAAATAGTTTCCCTCATCCTGAATCAAAGAAAGTTATGTTTTAAGCAAAAATTGCCTGAATCAGGGTTGGATAAAAATTTTTATGCTTCGAAAATGCGCGCAATAGCTTCCCCGCATAAAATTACCTCTAGATAGATGATTTTCTGATAAATATTCATCAAATACATCGAATTAAAAAGCGTACGGGAACTTTGGGACCATCCTGTATATAACATCACACTCAAAATAGTATTTTTATAGGCTTATTACTCTCCCTCGTACCCCGTTTCTGTGTAAAAATTCTTGAATAGGCTGTACATAAAAGATATTTAATTTAAAAAATAAAAAACAAAATCATAAAAATAATAATTTAAGTTTCTACCAGAAACCGTGGCCAAAAATCATAAAATCAAAAAGTTAAAATTATTCATGCAATTTTCAATATACAAACGTCACATTTGTATTTACTAACAGGACTAACAAAGTAATGCGATAAAAACTCCTTTGAATACTATATTTTTTTAATAACTCTTAAGAATTTGTGATATCCTGCTGAGAACAAAGAAACAAGAGTTATAAATAAAAATTTTTAAAAAATCATAAAGATTGGTTCAAAGTTCATGTGTCAAGATCTGAACATTTGGTTTTTTATGCGTACTTTTTGTTCAACAGAAAAATATGTTCTCGATGAACAAACCAAATATTAATCCTGATGTATAAATCGCCCTTCGATCATAATTATTCCTCACATTTATTCAGATGCGTTCCTCAAATTCACATGCATTTCCTCATGAAACAATGTTAATTTTTTGACAATGAGCACAATTATTAACAAAGAGCATAATTTTTTGTACGGAATATATGTAAATTGACTACGTTACGTACAAATCTTATTGTTGTTCAATTCAAAAACATGATACGATTCTATCCACAGACTTAATAAAAGCAAAAATTTTTAATAGTTATTTCAGTTTGTATTAAATGTTTTTTCAAGTTTATTTTTTATCTTTTTGTTATACATCTATTTGTTAGTAACATGTCCCCATATCCAATAACTAAAAAAATAGACATAACAAATTTTAAAGGGTAGCCCCCAAAACCGAATTTTTGTGATTTTTCGAGCAAATTTTGGCCGAAAAAAATTCGATTCCGCGCAATCGATTCCTCGCATAGACAAACCCCCTATAGGGTTATTTTGGTGAAAATTAAAAAGCTTTAAATTTTTTGAACAAATTGCGCAAAAATCGCAAAATTCTCTTTTTTTAATCACCCAGTAATATACAAAATATCTTTTATGTGCTCGAAAAGAACAATAAAAACACACTTTTATACATATGCTTTCAACATGGTTGAATTATAATACAATAGAATTGTTTTATTTTTTATCACATAAATTTTTTTTGCAACAAAGAAATATGGCAATCAATTTAGGTAAACAAGTAATAGCTACTTCATACTTTTTCTGGTTTTTATTGAAATACATATTATATGTTTTAAATCTTCTATATATAAAAAGTTAAAACGCCATTATTTGATTTGTCTTTTGCTATAGAAAATTCCATCTCTTTATTTGAAATGAAGTTTCTCTTCTATTTAGTTATTTTGGTTTCAGTATATAAATTAAACACAGCCTTAGACCCACCATATGGCCAATTAAAAATTCAAGGAACTCATGTCACTAATTCAAAAGGTGTACCTGTACAATTAAGAGGAATGTCTTTATTTATGAGTGCAGTGGATCCTGGACCAAAATTTTATAATGCTGAGACTGTAAAGCATATTAGGGATGACTGGAACTCTAATATTGTTCGAGCAGCTATGTGGATCACGGGATACGGGGATATAGGATATTTACTTCATCCAGAAGTAGAGTATGAAAGAATGGTGACTGTAATAAACGCAGCTATTGAATATGGCATTTATGTTATTGTCGATTGGCATGATTATAATGCAGAGAATCATACAGATCAGGTATTTAGATAGACAATTTTGGGGCTCTATAAGTGGCGTAAGGAAGGAGTACTCAGCAATGGAGTAGGGAGGGGTACCAGGGGCGAGTGCTCCTTGAGTTTTGGAATTAAGAAAAAAATCATCAATCATAAGGACCCGTTATGTTTTTTCGGGAAAGCCTTTTTTGGGAAAGTGTCCTCCCCCCCCCCAGTTGATCCTTCTCCCTACGCCACTGTACTCCGGATAAGTAATGGGACGAAATTAAAGTGGCGAAATTCGAAATGAAAACGAAATTTTGCATTTTTAATTTTGCGAAAACGAAATCGATATGTAAAATACATTTTTCTCTAAAAATTTATCTTTTTCATGTCTCAAGTTTAGGCAATAAAATTCTTCGCCAACATTTCCCACACTTTTGGCTCTTATCCCCACATTATCTACGAAATTTATAACGAACCTATTGTCAACAATTGGACCGTTGTCAAAAACTATGCCAAACAAGTTATTCCTGCCATCCGTGCCAACGATCCAAACAATATAATAGTCGTTGGAACTCCTTTATGGTCCCAGTCCCCGGACCAAGCCGCTAATGACCCTTTAAACTTCACAAATATCGCATACACTTTGCACCACTACGCTGCTAATTATAAACAATCAAATCGAGATAAAGCTGCTTATGCTATTAGCAAAGGGCTACCTCTTTTTGTTACTGAATATGGCGTCGCAGATTCAAGTGGGAATGGCTCGATAAATTATGATGAAGCAACATTATGGTGGGATTTTGACGATGAGCATAAATTAAGTTATGTTAATTGGGCAATGGATGATAAATATGAGGCTGATTCTGCATTGATTTCAAATACTAATCCATCACAAATTGGTGATCCATCAAGATGGACAGCATCTGGAAAGTTAGTAAATCAGAAATATCAGAGCACTGACCAAGGAGTATGGAATACAACAAAGTCTACTTCGCCTATTCCAACCGCACTGCCATGTAGAGAGTTTAATAACTTGATCAAAAATGCCATTTTTTAGCTGGAAAATGTCCTACCGGCTGGTATTATTCGATTTCTAACCCAAATAAGTGTCTAAGATTTTCTTCGGGTTTAAATTCATTTTCTGGAGCAGTTGCACAGTGCACAAAATTAGCAAGTGGTTCTACACTTCTGTCTATTGATCATTCTTTTGAAAATCTTGAATATAATGGTAATTTGGGATTTAATTTGAGAGGGAGCAAGCCTACAATTAATAATCAATATGCCGGACGATCCCGGGAGATCGTCCGGCATACAGACAGATATTACACGTTTATAGTAGTAGAATAGAGTTTCTATATTCGAGAAATAGGTTGCGCCCATTGCCGAACCCTAATAACACTTCCTAGCTCTTTTCAAGTTATAGGTGTGTGTATTGAAGCGAAAATAGACTAATTCAGGATCTAATGACGAGAACGTATAGGGTTATTTTAGTGAAAATTTTTTAAAAACTTTTAAATTTTGGAATATGTCGACAAAATCGCAAAATTTTTGGTTTTTTTACCACTTTGTGAATCTGCGCTTTAGTTCAACTTTGAGGCAGGGGCATACATGTACAGTAGGGGGCAGTGGCTTAGGTAGAAGGATCGGCTAGAGGGGTACCTGTTCCCTTGTCTACACCACTGGGGGGGGGGCAGACCCATGGAGAATGGATGGATGAACCAACGAAGGAGGGACAACTAGAAAATTGATTTTTACATCATTTTTTAATATTGTTTAATGATAAATATGTTTAAAAATTGCTTAAAAAGTCATTTCTTGACAAATCAAAAATTTTATTTTTCAGAAATTTTGAAACATAAGGGTTCCCCTTATGATTAAAAAAAAATTTTGAATTTTCGCTCAGAATGGATGGATGAATGGCCAAAAAATTTTCGATGGAAGAGCGATGGGGAGGGGGTGAAGACGGTCCCCCTTGAACGTGTATGGGGAAGGGTTGAGGCAGCAGGATTATAGATTTATTATTTAGAAGAAGCAGCAATCGAAATAAAGTCTTGCAATAAAGTTTATATTGGCTTAACCAAGAATAATGGAATTTGGAGTTGGTTAAATGGAGATAATCAAACTTATAGAAATTGGGATGTCGGTAAGAAAAATAGAAACTTAAGATTTTTTAACTTTTTTATTTCAGGATTTCCTGATTCAAATTCCAATAACACCTGTTCATTCAGCTTTACAAATAGCACAAAATGGCAAAATGGTGCATGCACTCAAAAAGCATGCTATGTTTGTCAATTGATAGTTAATTAAAAATATTATTTTCTTGTCAATAAATCTAATCAAGTTGTCATTAAAGGTGGGGCGCCATCAATTGAAGATTTGAATTCCCGTCAGAGCAGGATTTCGTTTCAATACGCAGACTTATGACAAAAAATTCTATTTTTGCATCGATTTTTAAAATTGTCATAAAATGAACATGGTCGCAATTTTTTATAACTCATGAGACGAATAAAATGGCGCCAAGGTTATTCAAGTTGAAAATTGTTTTGGGTTATTGAAACGAAAACTCTGATTCATGTTTTCACTACAATGACCTAAAACATTGCTCAATTTCAATAATTTTGGTGTCATTTTATTTGTCTCACAAATTGTCACAATGTTTATTTTATGAAAATTTTAAAAATCGATGCAAAAATAGAATTTTGTCACAATTCTGTGTAAAGTTTGTGTTAGCTCCCACAAACTTGACTCTTTTCAAAAAATATTTACTTTAATTCCCATGTCTTGAGTGAATGGTAGTTTGCGCCGAATGGTAGTTCGACCTGGATTCGAACTACAAAATAGACACAAAATAAACATAGCCTAATTTTCCTTCAAATACATCCATTAAAGTTGATTAAAATTTAATAAAAATTCAAAAAATCGTAAATAAAATTCTTGCAAACATTTTTATAATGGATGGCACATATTTATTTGGAAGATTTGTGCCCGATATCTATAAAATTGAATTTTATCTTATATATAGAGGTAGACTACTTGGTAAACATATGTACTAACGAGCGTGAACACGCTAATAAAGTGAAGTTTATGTCAATATGCGCAGACAAAGATCGAACGATAACTTATAATCCAAGCTTTGGAAATTGAAAGCACAAGAAAAATCATATAAAAATTGTTTAAAAATCGAGTTTTACTCAAGTTGTACAACATGTGTCAACTATGTGGCATCAAATGCTTAGNAAAGCACAAGAAAAATCATATAAAAATTGTTTAAAAATCGAGTTTTACTCAAGTTGTACAACATGTGTCAACTATGTGGCATCAAATGCTAGACACAAGAAGATATTTCTTTTTGTTTTTTTTAATTGCCAAAGTTTGTTTTAACGTAAGCTCCAAAGATGAAACATAGGGCATTTGTTGCATAATATTGCATAATATTGTTGAACAATATTGCACAATAGATAATTTGCTGTAAAAATTATTTAAATCCTGGGGTGCGCTGATTTACCGATTTGTAGAAATCACAAATCAGTTTCTCCTTAAGCATCGCTGATCCGATTTCCGTTTAAAAAAACGGCATAGTGATCGTTTAGGGTTGAATTTAAGGGTCTGATATAAATTTGCTTGAAGACCAACAATTTTGGAATCTCGAAATTGGTGAGATCGAACCCACAACCTAAGGTTACGCGTTATTTGAGGCCGGGCATTTGAGGCCCGGACATTTGAGGCCACGATATTTGAGGCCCAACACTTGAGAAAAATTTTTTGGAGAAAGGGCCCTAATTTGAACCCCCTTTAAGCCTCAAATGTCGAGGCCTCAAATGTCGGGGTCTCAAATGTCGGGGCCTCAAATGACGCGTAACCACAACCTATAGATTGATGAGTGCAAAATTTTCCACTGTGCAATCTTTTTCACGATAAGAGTAAAACAAAGTTGCTCCATAACTTCTATAAAACATGGGCAAATTCTTTCGTAGCCAATTTAAATAATACAATTTTTCCCCTACCCTCGAGTTTGCTGACATTTTTTATTGGCGTGCTTTCTGTTTAATTTTTATTTGGTTGAAATTCGACCTTTCTAATGTATATCAGAAGTTTTCTTTGAATCGGTTTTATCTCGACTTTTACGTATTGAAATATCCTACTACTCATACATGTTAATGTTTTAAGGATATTTTCGATAAATAATTGTTCCCAGCTTGCTCCATTAATAAAATGACAAAGAGTAAAAAATCTTCAATAAAGCTGGCTAATAAAGATATTCAAGGAAATGATATTAATTCAAATAAGTAAGTGCATAAGGTCAATAAACTAGTCTTTAAATAATTGTTTTAGACTTGGGAACGGGATTCCTATGCCTGATGAAAACGAAGATGAAGATAAACCATATACTTATGAACCTAGTTTATTTGAGAAGATTATTAATATTTTATTATGTCGCCCAGATTTAGCCAAACAGACTTTTACTGCAAAACCTGTTTCAATTTTAGGACTAGTAACTTATAATTTTGCTACTTATGAAAACCAAATTTTTAGTTTCGTTACGGTAAAAAATTTGATGTCCTGTTGATCATTCTAGGCATTATATGTGCTATATGCAGCGGTGTATTGCAACCAGTATTAGCCATACTAGGAGGACGTATTACTAATGTACTTCTCACGCAACCTCCAAGTTCTGGAGAATTTCGATGGGCTGGTTATCAAAATGTTTACCTATTTTTGGGGTTGGGTGTATTTTCGTTGATAATCAACTTTTTGCAATATTTATTCTTTCAAACTGTTTGCAACAGGATAGTGGCACAAATTAAGCATAATTATGTCAAAGCAATTATTCGCCAAAATGCTGGATGGTTTGACAGAAATCTTAGTGGAACTTTGACAACTAGACTTAATGAGTAAATAAATTTTATCATAGTTATCAGGACCGTAGCTGCGTTAGGGCACCAGGAACACGGCGCTCTATCCAAAATGTCCGGAAGCTGAATGGTAATTTTATGCGGGGAATTGATTGCGAGCATTCCCGAACACTGAAAATGCTCTAATGATCCTGATTCAGGGGAAAATTGGGTTTTTGAAACGAAAATTGTAATTTTTCGCATTTTTTCCCTGAATCAGGACTAGGGATGCATTTCCAGGGTTCAGGAATGAGCGCAATCGATTTCCCACATTAACTTACCCCTAGAAACATAAAATTACCCTTAGAAAAATAAATTTCCGGGTCCCAAAAATCACAAAAATCTACTTTTTTGGCCCATCCTGTATCTTCTAATTTTAGCAATATTGATCGCATCCGTGAAGGAATTGGTGAAAAATTAGGCTTACTCCTTCGTGGTTTTGCTATGTTCATCGCTGCCGTAATTATCGCTTTTATCTACGAATGGCGTCTTGCTTTAATGATGCTTGGTGTCGCACCTGCAACTTGTTTTATTATGTCATTTATGTCTCAATTAATGGGCAGCAATACAGAGAAAGAAATGGGTGGTGTTGGTAAAGCTGGTGCTATAGCAGAAGAATCCGTGCTTGGAGTGAGGACGGTGCAAGCTTTCAATGGTCAAGAAACGATGGTGCAGCGTTATAGAGAACAATTGAATCATGGAAAGAAATTTGGGATATTGAAAGGATTTTGGGCTGGACTTTTGGGTGGATTTTTTTATTTGGTTTTGTACGCGTTTTTGGGTTGTGGAATGCTGTAAGTTAGTACCAAAAAGCCTATTTTCCTGATTGATTTGTTCACCTTTTCTTTTCATAACCCTTTCCATATTGTTAATTATAATTTTTAGCTATGGTGGTTGGCTTCTAAAAGTACGCATATTTGACAACCCAGGTGAAGTATTTATATGCGTATTTTCTATGTTACTTGGTGCCTATTTTCTTGGCTTAGTTTCGCCCCAACTCATGGTTTTATTAAATGCTCGTGTTGCTGCATCAACAATCTACCAAACTATAGGCAGAACACCTAAAATAGATGTCTACTCCAAATCAGGCAAAATTTTAACCAACCCAGTAGGACGAGTTGAATTAAAAAATGTCCATTTTCGATACCCCACTCGAAAGGACTTGAAAATTTTAAATGGCATAAACTTGGTGGTTGAACCGGGACAAACTGTTGCTTTGGTGGGGCATAGTGGATGCGGTAAATCGACTTCAGTTGGACTTTTAACCCGACTTTATGAAGCTGAAAGTGGACAAGTACTTATAGATGGTGAAGATGTTCGAGATTTGAATATATACCATTTACGAAATATTGTTGGAATTGTCCAACAAGAACCCATATTATTCAACGATACTATTGTAGAAAATATAAAGATGGGAAATCCTGACTGCACTCGTGAAAGGATGGTCGAAGTTTGCAAGATGGCAAATGCACATGAATTTATAGAAAAGCTACCACAAAAATATGAAACTAGAATCGGTGATGGTGGTGTCCAACTTTCTGGAGGGCAAAGACAACGCATTGCCATAGCAAGGACTCTTGCTAGAGACCCAAAAATTTTGCTGCTTGATGAAGCCACTAGTGCGTTGGATGCACAGAGTGAAGATATTGTCCAACAAGCATTGTATAATGCCGCTAAAGGAAGATCGACTATCATGATCGCACATAGATTATCAACAGTGAAGAATGCAGATAAGATCGTTTATTTTGACAAAGGAGTTATTGTTGAACAAGGAACTCATCTGGAGCTGGTTCAGCTTGGTGGACGATATGCCGAGCTGGTAAAAGCGCAAATGTTTCAGACTGATGATGATAGCAAGGAAAATGAGCAAAAAGTTGATCGTGAAATTGACCTGGATGAAAGCTCTGATGCAGAAACAGCATCAGTTGATGAAAAAAGACGATTTGACGATATTAGCTTCAAGTCGGAAAATTTTGGACGCAATGCATTCGTTCGTGGAAATAGTTTAAATGATAGCACGACCCGAGAGAGTCTTAGAATGAATATCGTAGCTGCTTACCAGGCCGAAACCGAGCAATTCATGAAACAAGTCAAAGAAGAAATGGACCGCGACAACCAAATAAACTATAACCTTCTCACGGTTTACAAAAATGCTCAAGGCTGTTATTTAACGATGATTTTGGGATTCATCACTGCAGTAATCCGTGGAATGGAATTACCAGCCTTATCACTAATCTTCAACTATGTTTTTAAAGCACTTGCCCTTTATCAAACAGCGCCTGATTTAATGGTGTATCAACTAATTATGGCCATGATAATGTTTATTGGTATTGGAGTTGGAGTTTCTTTGTTTCAACTTTTGAGCAGTATTTTCTTCGCTATTGCCTCGGAAACTCTTACCTTGAAACTTAGAGTCCTTGCATTTAGAAATATTTTGTACCAAGATGCCGCTTATTTTGACAATCCACAAAATACCGCAGGAAAACTTATTACTAGACTGGCATCGGATGCTCCCAATATTAAAGCAATTGTTGATTCAAGAATGTTGCAAGTTATTTATGGGCTTACAACTTTGTTGGTCTGTACT
Organism: Acrobeloides nanus; assembly: GCA_900406225.1. Classification (NCBI taxonomy): domain Eukaryota; kingdom Metazoa; phylum Nematoda; class Chromadorea; order Rhabditida; family Cephalobidae; genus Acrobeloides; species Acrobeloides nanus. The sequence continues at coordinate 54,672 of OZJO01000265.1, forward strand.
ATTATCGCATTTATTTATTCATGGCAAATTGCAATTCCTGGCTTAGGGATGACATTGATATTGGGCACATCAACAGTTATTTTGGCAAGAATTGTTCAAAAACGAAATTTGGCTTTGGCTAGAAATGATGATGCTGGAAAAGTAAGAGAAGATGGGTCAGACTAAATTTTTTCCTGTGTATAAGCATTTTTTCTGGGGTTTTCTACAACTATCAGTAAAATTTTCTAACATGCAAAAATTTAGATATCTATTGAAATAATTGAAAACGTAAGAACAATACAATTACTAACACGTGAAGAATATTTCTATAACCGTTATGTAGTCGCAAACAAAAAGCTGAAACAAGCAGAATATGTTAAAAGCTATTTTGAAGCTATTAACAATGCAATCGGCCAAAGTTTCCAATATCTTTGTTTATGCGTTGTTTTCGCTATAGGTATACAAATTATCAACGTGGGTCAAGCCGATCCCAGTCCTGTTTTTCAGTGAGTTTTCTAAAACTTTAAAATAAAAAACGATACAAAATTTTAGAGCTATTATTGCTTCCATGCTCTCTGCTATTGCTATCATGAATTCTGCCACATATTTTCCAGAATTCGTAAAGGCTAATTCAGCTTCTGGTTTAATGTTTTCGATTATTTTTCGAAAGCCTAAAACTGGTGATTGTAGAGATGGTGAGAAAATTGTAAGTTTTACTTTCGCAAAAAGTGAATCAGGTCATGTTTTCTCCAAAAATAACCATTTTTCAACAAAAATGCAATTTTTAGCAAAAAATTCAACTATTTATTACATCCAACAATTGACATTATGTGCATACAGTTAAAAATCAAACTTTTTAGGAACTCCGAGGAAATATCTTGTTTGAACGTGTCAAATTTACATACCCACAAAAACCTAAACAACCGGTTATGAAAGATCTTAACTTTACTGCTATACGAGGACAAACGGTGGCCTTAGTCGGCCCATCAGGATGTGGAAAAAGTACCATAATTTCAATGTTAGAGCGATATTATGACCCAGCTGGTGGTGTAGTGGTAAAGATTTCTATCTAGTACCTGATCTTATCCTTTTTAGCGTCTTGACGGAAAAGACATGAAAACTTTGTCTCTAGAAAATGTTCGTAAACAAATGGCACTAGTCGGACAAATGCCCACGTTATTTGCGGGATCTATTAAAGAAAATATTATTTTTGGACTCGAAAATGAAAATATTCAAGTCGATCAGATTGATAAAGCTCTAGAAACCGCAAATGCCAAAGATTTTGTTTACAATTTCCCACAAGGTCTAGAAACAGAGGTTGGTGAAAAGGGAACTCAAATGTCCGGAGGACAAAAACAAAGGTAGTGGAGAAATTTATTTAAAAATTTATTATTATTATTTAGAATAGCTATTGCTAGAGCACTGATCAGAAATCCAAAAATTTTGTTACTGGATGAAGCCACTAGTGCGTTAGATTCTCAATCGGAGAAGGTAAAATTGTTTAGTTAGGCTTTAGAGAGTATTTTTCATGTACGGCAACCAAAAATAAAAATTTTTCATAAACATAATAAACTGGGAACCAGAACGCACCTCTAGATCACATAGATCCCCTTTTATCCTAACTGTTTCGAACTGTTTTTTCTCATTTTCAAAGCCGTGTCGCCATGTAGGGGATCCCCCTAAAGTCAAATTTGAATTTCGACGCTGGTATCGTCTTTCCCATGGCCAAAAACCCTATACTACGTGAAATCAGACGGTAAAACGACAAAGTGAATTTTATAATGTCTGGCTTTTCGCTTCAATACATTTTCCTTGATTCAATCAGTCAATCGAAAAAGTTTTTCGAGTATAGCTGTGGGACAAAATTAAAAATCAACTCATTTTAGGCTGTACAAGAAGCTCTAGATCGTGCTCGTGAGGGTCGAACCTGCATCACCATAGCACATAGACTTTCTTCTATTCAAAATGCAGATCTTATTCTATATATAGAAAATGGGAAAGTCAGAGAAAGCGGCACGCATAATGAATTAATGGCAAAACGTGGAAAATACTTTGAACTTATTAAGAAGCAAGATTTAGCTACATAAATAAAAATGTATATAATCGGGAAAATGTTTCACATATTGGCATTTATCTATTCAGAAGCAATAAAGATTATTAAATAAACTAGTCAATTTTTTGCATTAACAACTTTTTTATCCGATAAAAATAAAATGTCGACTTCCGGAAGATCAAACCTTTCTCAATTGCGGTATTTTCCATCGGCGCCATTAGCGGATCTAGTTTGGATTTGGGTCGAGCAACAATGTAAAAACCTTATTTTACTATCGAATTTTGGCCAAAAATGCCATTTTTCTTAAGAAATTTTTGGTTTTGGGTGCAGCCTCCTGCCCCAGATTCGCCAATAACATAAATGATAAGAGATTTTTTGGGTAGACCAAACTCCATGCAAAGTAATTATTCTTAATCATTGTGTTGAATATATACATTGTACATTATGTTTGTATTTTATATAGAATGATTGTATTTTATATGGAATGACATAGTATAGTTTATAAGGTTCTGACTCAGCTATAACTCAATAAAATCTCTTATTTGATCAATCCCTAATTTTTTGTAACTATGGATTTAAAATCTATACCTATGTCAAATGGTGTTGAGTTGCCTTTATTTGGATTGGGAACATTTTTGGTATTTTTAAGTCTTCATAACCTAAAAAAATCTATCATTTTAGGCCAATAATCCAGATCAATTAAAACAAGCTCTTGAAACAGCAATCAATGCCGGTTATCGTTATTTCGATACAGCACAATTTTATTTGAATGAAGATGTGCTAGGAGAGTTTTTAGAAGAAAAATTTAAGACCACGAATTTGAAAAGATCTGATGTTTTTATAACATCTAAGGTACTCGTTGCGATTTTTTAAGACACATTATCTTTAAGAATCGAGATCTATGGGGAACTTGATAAAAAGTCGAAAATTGGGTACCCTTTATCTCGAAGGGGTTAGATATTCTCGATCAGTAGCGTATTTAGAATCAAATTTCGGGGGGGGGGTGCGAGAGTAGAATCTAATTTTAAGCCCAGAAATTTTTTGTGTTTGGCAAAAGCATAACGGGGGATCATTATGAAAAATTTTTCGAATCTCGGGGGATGCGGCCGCCCCCTCGCACCCCCTAGATACGCTATTATTCAAATCCTCGCAAACTTTGCTACCCTCGCCACTTTTATTTTTTCCAATAAGTGCTTATTATGATTTTTTCAGTTTCAAAAAATTTTGACTCACTTCTACATCCCCTTTTTATTAGTCAAAAGTCGAATCTTACAGATAGGGCGTCTTAAATATTTCTCAAATTTTAGCTTTGTGCGGTTTTTCATCGGCCCGATCGAGCAGAAAATGCTATTGAAGAATCTTTAAAACGACTTAGAACTGATTATATTGACCTGTTTCTTATTCATGTGCCATATTCAATCAAAGTTAGTAGGTTTCAGAGAATAAAGTTCAGGTCTAGGCTTTGTGGACTAGACTGAACAAGATTTAAAAAAGAGTTCAAATTTCAAAATTTTTGAAAAAAAAAATTAAAAGAGGTGCAGCTAAATTGAAAAAACTTTTGAAACTTCATGCTCGGTTGTGATTTCAACTAAATTCAGATTGAGATTTTTGCATTTTCAATTTTTGGTTTTAATTAGTTAATCACAATATATAACTTTTTAGTCGCATCACGAAGACTTCAATTTTGTTCGAGACATTCAAGAAACTACTTCAAGTATTGTAACAGGCAAAGAAGATGAACCTGATCTGGTACCACATATTGAAACATGGAAAGTTCTAGAAAAATATTACAAACTTGGAAAGTTGAGGTCGATAGGCTTATCAAATTTTAATGAAAAGCAAATCCAAGTTATTTATGATAAAGCAGAAATTAAGCCTCATAATTTACAAGTAAGCACTAGAGCTGAACCGTTAGCCAAAATTTTCCGTTATCATTATTCATTAGCCAAAAATTTCGGAGCTAGGTTACTTGGGGGGCCCACTTAATATGACCCAAAATTCCAAGGCTAAGGACAAAGCTAATGCCAAGGCTAAGGCCAAGGCTAAGACCAAAACTAAGGCCATGAACTTAGCTTTGGCCTTGGACTTAACCTTGGCATTAGCCTTGGCGTTGGTTTTAGCCTTGGCCTTGGACTTAGGTCTTAGCCTTGGACTTAGCCTTGGCTTTGGCATTAACCTTTGCGTTGATCTTGGCATTAGCTTTGGCCTTAGCCTTGGCGTTGGAATTTTGGGTCATGTTAAGTGGGCCCCCAAGTAACCTAGCTCCAAAATTTCGTTATAACTCGTTTCGTTATAGGCACACGTAAAAAGTATAATTGATAACTTTAGGTTGAATGTCATATTTTCCTCCCACAATATGAACTTTTTGAATTTTGCAAAAATCTCAATATTACCATGACATCTTATGCAACCATTGGTTCTCGTGGACGGAGAAGTGTTAAAGAGGAAGATCCAAATCCATTAGATCATTCCTTAGTCCAAGAACTTGCTCTAAAGTATAGAAAAACGCCTGCACAAGTAGGGTCAATTTTTTAAAAGTGGCACAAAAACTTTTAGATCCTACTTCGACACATGATTCAAAGAGGCATCAATGTAATCCCTAAAAGTATTACTCCATCAAGGATCCAAGAAAATATTAGTATTTTCGACTTTCATCTATCTGAAGATGACGTAGAGAAGATCAATCTAATTAAAGAACGACAGCGATTTTTCTATGCTCCATTGTAAGAATAAATAATTCTTTTTTTCAACATCTTCAATTTTAGCGCCAAGCATCATCCTTGCTATCCATTTTAACATAAATTGGTCTATGGATTTTTTATATAGAATTTAGGATTTTTTGTGTTGTGTTTAATAAAGATTTTATAGTTTAGATTTAATCTTCGACAAAGACGTTAAGGGGAAGAGNGTTTATCTGCAATCACTGACCTTTTATTTCATCAAAAGCGCAATGGATTTCCACCAGGTCTTCGCAATCGGTCTCGAACTTCTATTTCCGCCCAACACAATGTATTTCCGCAGGTATTCGCAATCGGTCTTGTGTAGTAAACGTTACCACGTCTCTAAATTCTCGTGACGCTGAACTCAACGGTCTAAAAATAGGAAATAAATGCGGGTGCAAACCCGATAAAAATATAAAAAACTGCAACTTTCTTTATTCAATTTATACCACAAAACAACTACAATATTGCACCAAAGTAAAACAGCAATCAAAAAATGGCAGAAAATTGTCTTTGCTAAATTTACGCTTTCCTGACAATTTTCTGGACACAAAAAAACGTAAATAACAATCGCCAAAACAAAGAATCGAGTTTTACACACTACTAAATCGATAGCGCCAACGAAAAACCTTATTTTAAATAGTTTGAAAGAAAAAATAAGATATAGTTTGAATGTAATAAAAAGGGTTTTCGTTGTAATAAACAAACAAATTCAAAACAATAACTAGATTATTCTAAATTAATTTTGTTGTGGCGCATTCTTTACACCATATGTACCCTTATTAATTAGATTTTTTAAATTTATTAGCCGAAATCGCATCATTGAAGACAATTGTCCGAATCCCGTATCGCTGCAAAAAACAGGAAAATCTTGTCGCATTGGATGGGCCTGTATTGCCCCTTGTAAATGTATGGTTCCGATGAATTTTTGGTGGAACTGCTCCGGAAAACAAAATAAAGATGCGGACTTTTCGGAACCAGAACTCAACCCTGATTAGATGTCACATTATTTCCAAAAATAGAATGAAATAGACCCGAAATTACAGGGGTCTTTATTCCGTAGCGATCGCAAAACCGGGCCAGAAATGTTATTACCATAGTGATGCGAAAATAGGGACCGAGCGGTCCATATGGGATATTGCTGTAAATGGTGCGCGAAGCGCGTCCCATTTAGATTAGACACACGAAGCGCACTCTCTCCTTGAATTTAACGAGATCGAATTTTGACTTATCCTCGTGGAGTTATGACTAAAATACAAAAAGGTATAAAATTGACTTTATGGTCAAAAATGACAATATAAAATCATTCAAAGGATTTCGTCCGAAACGAATGCTATTTCTAAAGCCTAGTGTGTATGAAAAACAAGTTTTATGGGAAAAATTTTTTAATAACTTTTTTTTCTAAATCCCGAGCATATTGCTCAAAACTTGAGTCTTACAGATAGTGCGTCTTAATACATTTATTTTTATAAAAAGAATAAAAGTCCAATTTCCTCTTTATTTAACAGTGATAGAATCTATCAATATAGATCTCATGATTTCAATCTTCTGCTTCAAAACCTCAACCTCCTTATTTAGCTCAGCATTTCTAGATTCTAATTCAATAGCTTCTTTCTTGTTTTGATCAACTTTTTCTTTATGTTTTCTATGAGAGAGTTGAGAAGCTCGATTTCTTTTTAATCTATAATTTAATTTGTTGTAGTGAACAACATCTGAATTTTTGGAAGATGCTTTATAAGATCTTCTTTGCTCATGATCATCATATTGTTTGATACTAGAGCATTCTAAATTATCATCTTTAAGATAGTCTATCCATCGCTTTATATTTTCTTCTCTTTCAATATCGCATTGATTGTCATTGTATAGGCTTTTATTTTCCGATGAAATAACTTCAGTCTCGATCAAAGAAGTGTTTATTTCAAGATTTGAATCATCTGCAATAAAAGAATTCGAATCAGTAAAAAGATTGTCTGGAAAAACTTCGTTATCTATGGAAGATTCATTATAAGCTTCAACAAATAAAGATTCATTATCAATGTCAAGAGGAAAAGAGCTAGACGAAATAGAAGAGTTTGAAAATGTTGTAGAACCATGTAATTGATTATTAAAACAATCTATATTTACATTAGAAGAATTATCAGAGGTGCAAGTAATAGAAGAAGGATTCCAAAAAGTAGAATAATTTTGTGTATTAGGATTAGGAATAAAATAAGGCAGATTTGTTTTAGAGCTGGTTGCCGCCATATAATGGCTTGTATGGAGAGAAACGTCTTCGCACGATCGATGGTTTAGATCCAACTCTAAAAATCATAAATATAAAAACCAATGTCTCTGTCCATCCGTACGTCCGTCCATGTGTCTGTCACAGCGAGATCTCAGGAACGGTAAATCGAATTGACATGCGATCTTTTTTAATAATTAGAAGATAGGGGTGCAGGAAACAAAAAAATTTGGGGTACCCCCTAAAAATTTTTTTAAAAATTCAATTTTTAAGGGCTTTTTTCAAAAGTCTGGTCACCGTATCTAGCGTTTCCGGCACTTATTTTTTGTATTCGGGGTTCGACTATGGGGAACTAATTCGAAAGAATTGTTTAATTTTGACCTCGTGGAGTACACCTACCGAAGGGATATAAAAACCCGGGATGTATCCCCGAAGAGGGTCAAAAATTTAATTTTTTTAAAAATGCTCCGCAAGAGTACCGTTTGTACGTAGTTGTCTGTAATATCGCTGTCGGCGACGTCTGTAATGTCGACGTTTGTGGCGTGATGACGATATGTAACAGCGGCTTAATATCGGTGCGCGAAGCGTGTATAGGGGCTAGTTCGCTCTATAAATTTATCAATAATTCAATTGCCATACCGTTTCTGGAACAATCTAAAGGCGCAAAGATTGTTTGTGACGGTTGGTTGAGGCACGTATGGAGAGAAACAAATGTTAGGTTTATTTTGCATATTTGGATTGTTGAATAAGGTATAATTTTGGCAGCAAAAGTTATGTTGAGATATTTGGCTACCATATATTCCATTGCCCTATAAAAATTATGAGTTTAAGAAATTTTTTATTTTTAAAATAAAAACTGCCATCCTAATTAAAGCTGTTTAAAACTTCGTAGTTTTTTAATCGTTATTTTTAACATTCAAAAATCTAACTTCAACGTGCTGATCCATTTCTCTGTTGAAAGTTGTATCATAATGTACAGCTGTAGGTGTATTAAAGACGCCTCCTACAGCATTATGTGACATTCTATTTAGATCAACCGTGTTGCTTTTATAGATTGAAGCTTGAAACAAGGGTGAGTCAGCAAAAATTGGTTTGCCACAGTGATGAGTTCCTCTTGACATTTTGCTTGTGAGTTTGAATAAATTAGAATATAAAAAATATAATACGAGTATGTGCTACCAAGTCTAAAAATGAACTTAAAAAACTGAATTGATTAAAAAACTGAATCGTTGGTCCGACTCCTGTTTGCGTCGATTTTTTGCAAATTTTATTTTTAATTGATTTTTTTATTATTAAAATTGTTGAATTTTTACAATAATTTTAATAAAAATTAAAAAATTATTAAATTTACTCTCAATTTTAGGAAACAAGTTTTTCCTTTTTGTGGATCTCCCCAACAGATCATGGAGCGACCATTTCATTATGTATGATTATGGCACTAAAAAATATAACACAAATTTTTCTTTAAACAATTAAGCTCACAACTCCTCCCAGAGCACAACTCTGTTCGTCTAAAGTTAATGTCCAAAAAAGTTAATGTTCGACATCTTATCATTTAACCTATAATAACTATAAAAATCAAATTGTAAAATGGCTGAAATTTTAGGGGGAAAATTTACGATTGCACAACACTTACACAATTCGTCACTAACAAACAGAAAGATTTTAAGCATGAAGATTTAAATAAAAAGGAGAACATTCAAATAGAACAACATGATGGTTGGATTATATTATCATAATCCCTTGAAAATGAGATCATTTTATAACGTAAAAATTTTTCTGTAAGCGTAAAGAGTAGCATAGGTAGTATCCATGTCTCAGAGAAAGGTCCAAATATTGGTGTTTTCTCAAGTAAGGGTTTTGGTATATGTGGCGTTTTGTTGGGTCAATACAAAAAAGGTGTTTTGAACGTTGAGCCGAATCTTTAAGAAAACAACGCAATAAGAGCTTCACATCGCCGAATTCAACTGGCGTGAACGTTTTAGAAGGACGAACGAAGTATTCTACAACTTTTGGAGTCAAGTCGTCGCCCAGTATCCATGTGATCCGTGAAGTTGCGTTTATTGGTCTTCTTATCCCAACGGGGCCATATTTTTTAACAAGAATCACATGCTTATGAAGTATAAAAGGTTCATTTTTACGAAGAGTATTTGTTTTCACGCTTCGGGAATGCGCGAAATCGATTTCTCGTATAAAAATACTCCTAAAATGCTTGATTTTGAAAAAAATTCCGATTTCAGAACCCTGTTATTTGCGGTCGTTAATTCGAAGTAGTACCAAATTTATGAAACATTTGCAATAAACTAAAATAAATTAAAAACTTAAAGGACCAGGCCGAGCGGAAAAAAGTTGCCATTTTTGTTGATATTCGGAAAGTTCATAAAAAATGCTCCATTTTTTATGCACTTTCTGAATTCAACAAAAATTGACAACTTTTTTCCGCTCTTTAATAAATAAGTGAAAGAAGAAGAATAAGGCAATATATATAATAGAATCGCACCTTCAAAAAGTTAGTTCGCTCGTACAGACATTACACGTTTTAAGAAGATAAGTTCGGTATATAGAGATATTTAGAGGAATTCTGAATTTAAATTATGAAGTACCCCTCCCCCAATGAGGATTGTGAATAAGTATAAAAAATGATAAGTATTCAAGCTATTTTTTAACATGGATTATTCAAACGTAATTCTGCCATTTTTGCAATTCCAATATAATGTACGAAAGCTGCAATAATCACACATATATGAAAAAGCTGATGAGATTGAAACTAAAATATTATTATAGAACATAACAGTTGAAGACAAACATANTTTAACATGGATTATTCAAACGTAATTCTGCCATTTTTGCAATTCCAATATAATGTACGAAAGCTGCAATAATCACACATATATGAAAAAGCTGATGAGATTGAAACTAAAATATTATTATAGAACATAACAGTTGAAGACAAACTTAAAAAATCATCAAATGTATCGTTAAAACGTTATTGTTAAACAAATCATGAATAAGTAGGTGGGGGTAAAAAATTTGTGTCTATATATTTTGGCAATATTAGGTAGGGTATCAAATTTCTAAAAAATTTTCCCCCCAGTAACCCTTCTCTTCATGACACTGGAAGGTTCCCAGGTTTCCTTTCGATAATTACGATGCTAACAATTTTTAAGATATGGACATTCAAATTGTGAATCCTGATGCATTTTGAAATATATTTGAGATAAGTTTTGGATATTAAAAGGCCTAAGCCTTAGAAAAGCAACCCAATAAACATACCCAAACATCAAATTTTCCTGGATAAAACCTTTCTGGTATTCTCATAGCATAAATAAATGCACCAAAAATATACAGAAAGGCCATACTAATAAGCCAATAGAACGAGCCTTCATCAACTATTTTATGAAATCCATCAGTGATCAGAAAGTGAAATGCTGGTACCATTGCTAAAAGTATAATAAAGTTGTTAATTACTCGTCAACAATTTACCACTCAATCCCATGACAACAAAAATTATAGCTCTCAAAGGTCGATATCTTCCTTCTGAAAATTTGTCCCACAGACTGACAATAATGGCCAAAATTCCTAGCACTCCAATCGTTGTAATATGAATAATTTTTGGGGCTAGTCGACAGTAGAAAGAATAATAAATCCATGGTATGAAAGAACCAATTATAAGAAGTGAAATACCAACATAGTCAAGTCTGAAAAGTTGCGAATTTAATGCAGAATGGGAGAGTGGGATGGTTATTTGAAAAAAGGATATATACAAGACGATGAACCCGCCCACCTAGCCCACTCTATCGAGGACCTCATAAATCGGAAGTGCCGCTCGGAGAAACCTCGCGCGCGTTAGCGCTCGGCCCCCGGTACTAAGTATAAAGTTAAAAAAACTCTTACTTATGAAANCATAAATCGGAAGTGCCGCTCGGAGAAACCTCGCGCGCGTTAGCGCTCGGCCCCCGGTACTAAGTATAAAGTTAAAAAAACTCTTACTTATGAAAAATCTTTGCAACTGGTTTTGAATGACAATTCAATGTATGAAAAAGGCAAGATATGCCCAGGCATAAGATTGCTCCGATAAAAAAGAAAGAAAATACCACTTTCTCTTCAATAATAATTGTTGCTCCAGGTCGAAGTAGAAACCATGTGGCCAGTATGATAAAAGCGACACATCCTAAAGTAAAAATAATTTTATCCAACTTATATATATAAACCATTTTCTCTCATCGTACCCTACAACTTTTGTAATAACATTCGGGTTTAAATCAAACGTTCCCGAGATCGTTCAACAGCAGTATAGTAGTGAGGGGGGAGTATAGGGAGTACATGTACTCCCTCTCCCCCAAGAGTCAAAAAAGTTTAGAAAATCCAAAAGGGTCCCCTTTATGTTTTTGACCAAAATGTTTGAAAATTTTTTTAAGGGTCTTATACCTTCGATTTCTTTATTTTTTTGGTTTCTTGCACATTTACCCCCTACCTACTACTTATTAAAAAGGATCGCATGTCAATCCGATGCATTCATACATTCCGATATGTACGAGTGCAATCAATACCCATGATTTTTTTTCTTGCTTTAAACCATTTCCATTGAATTTCGGGGACCCGATTCACTACTACTGGCAAAAATTGCGTCAAAAAAGTCTTTTCCTATCAAGATATATGCTAAAAAAGAGCACTAAGGTATTATGAAAACACTTGATAGTTAAACAACGTCTATACAATATAATTTTTACCTAATAAGTGTGACCAAATATTTCCCGTTTCAGTGTGAATAGAAAATATGCTTTTTATACATTCACGAAAGCTTTGCAATTGTGGTCTATGACGATTTAGCAAGAATTCGTTATCTTGAAGCCAATGAGGAAGGTGTTCGAATGCAATCAATACCCATGATCGCGCAGTTCGCTAAAAACGACCATAAAGTATGTCAATCAAAAATGGAAGAATGTTGGGCTGGGAAGGGGTAATAGTTTTAGGCTATTTTATGCAAATTAGAAACTATTTGGAAAATATTGTGTCGAAAATTCTTGACAAATTATTATTTGGAAATTGTTGTAAAAAAATTATTGTTTCAGATAGAGAGGTGGTTTTCCCGATTTTTTGAGAAAATTCTTAAAAAATCATTAAGGGATCTTTTTTTATTGTGCTATAACAAACTTTTAGAGTCGAAATTTAAGAGACGATAT